>LOJH01054660.1:0-11303 GCA_001685095.1 Ellobius talpinus
AAGCAGGCAGGGTTATCTAAAACTAAACTTTAACTTCCTTGCTGTTTGCTAAGATGAAACACCTGTAATTAACTAGCTTCTTTATCTAACTCCCTTACTTCTGAAACATCTGTAATTAACTAACTTCCTTATCTTCCTTGCTGCTAATCTCAGTAAGTTTCCATTTGTCAGCAAAGTTACCATTCCTCAGAAATGGCCAGGCTTAGGTCTGGATTTTCTGGCTCGGGCTAGGCCTTGGGCCTAAATCTAGGCCCATAGTTCCTAACACACCCCCGCCTTACCCGACCACGATGCCCTCTCTACAACACACAAATGGCAGTTCCCCGTTAATTATCAGTAAACAAAATTCTCGGACAGCATAAGTTACCAAAAGCATCACTCTGGTGCTGCATGGCCTGAGACATGTATGATTAGGTTCTTTATAGGACAGTTTGAAAACCTGAAGTCAAGTAGAGTCTAGAAAGCATAGAAAAAAGGGAACGTAGTTTATTATGAAGCCTGTGTCTCCGCTTACTCTCACTGAGGTAGGAGAGCCAGGAGTTAGCATCAAATGTCCCATGCTACAAACATTTAACCCATGGTCATGTGATCTCTATAAGTGGAGAGCTGCTTTTACCTCACTGTGAACTACACTAATGCCATGCAAGGAACTTTGGTTTGGGTAAATAGGAGCAACAAATACTATGACCCCTCTCCTCATGCATCATCTCTAGGACATCTAAGTTACAGAGAAATATGGAATGCTATCCAGTGCTCACTGGGGATTTTCATCTGTATGAATGTCTGAGGGAGGAAGTTCTGAACTTGAACTTGAGAAAGCCTAGGAGGAACCCTGCCTCAGGAGCGATACACCCATCTCTGTCCCGTTAAATTCCAGTAGCAGCTCTTGCCAGCATATCCAAAAGACCTCATAATAGAGGCAATATTGCCTTCTGTATGGAGCCGCTTCTTGAAGCCTCTGTTTGGAGAAGGCATGGCTGAGCATGGGGCGGTGTCCATGGGAGGAAGCAGCAGGAGCAGCCAGCAGAGATTCATGATCTCAGCTTGGGACAGGGGCTGCTTTGCAAGAGCTTCAGCTCCAGGGCATTTGGCTGCATGGACAGGGTTCTGCCAAAGGCTTCTGGCTCCTGAAGGTACCACAAGTGAGTGGTTTTGCTTTCTTTGTCTGTCTTCCTGATTTTTTTGACAACATAAGGTATTATCTTCAAGGGTCAATATATGTCCTCTCAGCACAGGAGCCATGTGCCACTCTTGGCTCTTGAATAATTGAAATGTGACCAGTGTCACTATAAATCAGTTGTGACTCCAACTCTTTCTTTATGTGTGCTGTTGCCAGTGGTTGCTGGAAACCTTTTTTCCCATTGTTTTCCAAGACATGATTTCTCTGTGTAACCCTAACTGTCCTGCTATTCAGACTGTAGACCAGGTTGACCTCGAACTCACAGAGATCTGCTTGCCTCTGCCTCCTGAGTGCTGGCATTAAAGGCATGCACCATCACTGCCCAGTGGTTGCTGGAAATCTTAAACCTCCTTGCATTGCTGATAGTTAATGATGTATTTACAGTAAGATAAAAGTAGTTGTATTTCCAGTGGGATGATGGGTTCTAATATTTCCTCAGATCAACATTGGTGATATGATCTTAGGAGAACTGGTGCCAATGGGTCCATTAGTCACACCATCAAACGTGCACACAAGGCCACCTGCACCTCAGCTAATAGAGCCTGCTCAGGAGTTCCCTGAAATCCCACCAGCAGAGCCACAGGAAATAATCATTGATGACGATGACGACAAATGCCCGTCCTTTCTAGAAATTGGTAAGGAAAGGGATCCCCCACCTCCTGCTCTTGGTTTCTTTTTAAGAACTCCAGTTCTTTCATGGCTCTGGGGTAGTTTGGAGTTACCAGTTCCCTAAACAGACACGGTCAGATGTCCTCCCAAATGACCTGGCATTTGTGCCCTCCAACCATAACTTCCACCAGTGCTAGCATTTGCTCCCTTCACAAAGTTTGATTTCAGACCCGTGACAAGGGATCTGGGTAGCCTCACTTCCTTGGTGAGCAGACAGAAGCGAGCAGTGTAGAGATCCACAAAAATATCTTCAATATGATTTCTCTTGGTATTTGGAAAGACATTTATTTTTTTCAAAACTTGGATATAAGCCATATCATAATTCCTTATACTTGCACAAAACAACCAAAGGAAATTCTATCAATATAAACATAATTATAAGACAAAATTCTCTGTATTAAAATTTAAGTGGAAGTTAGTTTCAAAGGTCTGTGTGTATTTTTATAAAATTATAAATATGATATAAATTAACTGGCCAATTCATTAGTAAAGAGGTTATGCATTTGTTAAAATTAGGAAGAAAGTTATGGCTTTTATTCTTAATAAAGATTACAGTTCACAACCTGAAAAAAAAATCTTCAATAAGTATCAAGTTCACTTAGCATCAAGTGATGATGTTTTATTCAATGTGAAGGGATAAGAAGTGGGGACTGAGGATGAGGATAGGATTGGCCAATGGCTATGAACAGAGAATCTGAAGAGAAGAATGGAGGAGACTCTTTGGAACAGGCCTTTGGTTCCCTCCGATGTGGCAGGTGTGTGGTGAACCTGAGGCACTTGCCATCGAATCGCTGAGGATGATGTCAGAATGGGCAAGGCTGTTTAGGATATACATTGGATTAAAATCCATTGCAACTCATATGCCATGTGGAACAGTAGAGATGGCCAGTACTTAAGAAAGAGAAGTGAACCCAGGCTGTCTGCTGAGGCATTAGGACTGCAGGAGCAGTCAGGGGGCAAGTAAGGGCTAGGGTATTTTACCTTGCAGTCCTGAGGTTGGCAGGCAAAAGCAATGACTGGTAGTGACTTGTGTTGTTTTCAGCAAATGCACGTCTACACTTCAGTGAAAAAACAGACAGATAATCTGAGCTGGCTGCAAAATCAGTACAATCAGCGCAACACACACACACACACATACACACACACACACACACACTGGTAGTATGTAGGAAAGTTCGTTGGTCTCCATTTGAAAAGACTAGCAAGATTTTCTGGGTGATTTGCTTTCCAGTTAAATATGTCCCTCTTAAGGTCCCTGTGGAACTCTCTCAGTTCATCAACTTTAAGCTTGGATAGAGTCTCACCGCTTCCGTAGATGACAGGAGACTAGCTTTTCATTAAGCATAGTAGGCTCCTGCCAGCCTTCCCCTTGTAGTCTGGAAACTCTAAAGTGAAACAGACACTTTACAGTTTGGTCAGGGGCTCCTGGCGAAGGAACCCTAACTGAGAGGGAAATGGATGGAAAGACTTCTTGTGTACAAAACAGCAGGCTGAATGAACTCTGATACAGTTTGTGGTGACGTTTCCAACTGCTCTCCCTCTCCCTTCTAGCATGCAATAGCAGAGCCCCGCTGGAGCTTGTAAGACAGACAGAAGTGGAGGGACTGCTGGCTTCTCCCACATAGGGCAGTTACCAGACTCTAGCAGGAAGAGAGGGATTCAGTAGAAGCCAGGGAAAAAAGGAGCGAGAAAGGGAGACTTCATCAAGGAGGGGAGGTCACTGGTGCTACTTGAGGGCTTCCACCCACCCTCAGAACATCTATTTTCCATAGAACATAGTAACACCCACCATTTCCATCCCTCCTCTCAGCTTTTGATGTTGGGAGGGGAAAATGAACAGATGTTAGCACAGATTAAAGGAATGGGTCCATTTTCTGCTTTGCTCACAGAGTTCCCTTTAGCCAGTGAGTACAAAAATCTGGAACTTCCTGGTGAAGAACGCCCAGAAGAGCTGCTGACTGTCTTCAAGAAGCCTAAGGAAGACCAGATGTTCTCAGGAAACCAGAACCAATGGGAGATGCTGGGGACCTCCTGGCAAGTACGGGAGACTCACAGCACTGGAGTCCTGACACAGGCTCCTCCCGATGAGAAGCCTTTCTCTAATGAGCAGTTAGGACTGTGTTCTGCTCACCGGCAGCAACATAATGGCCGCCTGGAAATTCGCACAGGAAAAATAGCAAAAGAGGGCCCTGGAGATAGGGCAGGGACTTCCCATGGCTCAGACCCCTATGGGCGCCAGTTGGTTTCCCAGGAGGAGAGTACCCATGAGCGTGCAATGCCTGGCAATTCATCTACTCAGGCCGCAACCTTTAGTGAGACAGAGGCAGACCAAGAAAGAGAGCAATGTAAGCTGTGTAAGAGGGAGTTTATGTATAATTTGGGCCTGGTAGAATGTGGGAAAACTCAGCTGGTTCTCAAGTACCAGTGCTCCTTCTGTGGCAAAGCCTTTAAAAGAAAGTCATGTGTTACTGCACACCTAATGACACACTCTCACGAGAGACCATTTTTATGCCAGCACTGTGAGAAAAGCTATAAACACAAATCCAGCCTGCTGAGACATGTAAAAATCCACAGGAGAGCAAAAGAACACAAGAAAGCCCAGGGTTCTCAGGGCCCCGCACAAGACGCAAACCAATAGCTAACCCACCTGTAGTTTCGCAGCACAACTCCCCAAGCTGTGTTGATGAAAGCAAGATCCCCTAATGAGGGCATGCTGCCTCATAAGAGCCTCTGGGCTGTCTTGGAAGGATAGTGCTGTGTGAACTTATTTCAGAGTGGAGCTTTGCTTTTAGCTAGATGCAAAACCTGCCTTCCAAAACTTGCTAATGCTAGATGGCCACCTACTCCCCACCTTCCTGCATGTGATTTTCTGGACCTGGTAGGTTTTTTTTTGCTTTTAATACGAATATTGTTTATTCCAAAGCAGTACCCATTTCACAAATACTGTGATAATGGAATACAGATCCTATACATTGTTCATACTTTAAATGGAAAACTATTGACTTGCAAGCCCTGTACTGAAGTAAGTTGTCAATAGCTGCGAGTGTCAAATTTTCCTTGTTCTTGTAAATGATGTTCACAGCTAATTTTGTTTTGGTTAGCTCTGGGAAGGGACATTCAGGCCTTGCACATGAAAAGCCAACACTCTTATCACTAAGCTCCATCTCTAGCTCAGGTAAGGTGGTTTTTTTTTCTTTTTTCTTTTCTGGTGCTTGGGAGTGTCTTTAGGGCCTTTCACATGCAAAGCCAACACTCTTATCATTGAGCTCCATCTCTAGATGAGGTAAGGTGTTTTTTTTTTCTGTTTTTCTTTTCTGGTACTTGCGAGGGAATTTAGGGCCCTGTACATGCAAATCAAACACTACCACTGAGCTAGCTCCATCTCTAGGCCAGTCAGGGTTCTGAATTCATCACCTCTAACTGGGTTCACTCCCCAGTAATTGAAGGTTATATTATTGGTTGCCCTGTTCTTGGTTGCCCTGTTGTTCTTGGTTATATTCTTGGTTGATCTGTTGTTGAGCTTCTGTGTTTTCCTCCCAGGTTTTTGGTTCAGAAGTTGACCAATGTTACGCTTTTGCTGATACGCTTTTGTTACTGTTGCAATTTAATCAATAAACAAGCTTCTATTTCTGCTTCGCCTCAGTTTTTATTTTCTTGAAGACTTGCATCCTTTGGGCCAGAACAAAAACACCATATGCACTTGAGGAGGGTGGTCTGGGGACTCTGAGAGAGGATTTTAAGTTATTAAATGCATGCCTGGTCCTTGGTGCCCTAGCAGGGTAGTAGTGTTCCTTAGGTAAAATGTTCGTGTTTCTCTTCCCGATTTTTTTCAATACCACAGAAAAAATTTTAACAGATGTTTAGCTTTTAGGCCGGCAGTGAACACCAAAGACTCAATTTTGGACCTAGGAGGAGCCTGTCCTCTCAAAGCTAGTTAAATAATGCCCAGCCTCAGGAGTCCATCTTTGCCTTTCATCCCGAGAGTGGAAGGACTGTGATATTTTCTAAGGTGTTTGCAGTCAGAACTTCTGGCGTTAGGAGGGCTTACTTCTCAGCATACCAAAGTTGCTCATCCAGAGCAACAAGGGAAAGCTAGGAAAATCAGTGCCCTGGTGGCTCAAAAAAAGTCTAGAATATTGTTGCACTCTGACCCCTTGCATCTGTTGTCCCTGTTACTTTTTGAAGGGAAACAGTCTTCCTCCAGGAAGACCCAGGCAGTGGAGCTGCATTCTTCTGCTTGCTGTCATACCTAACCCCCAGGCCCAGACTTAAGTATTCTTAAGTGTAACCAGGGCTCACACTCCAGGCCCCAGTTGCTGCGTCTTTCTTAGTTCTCTGTAATGCATGCATAAGACTTTCTTAAGCTTTTATGCTGAGTGGTGTCGGTCCCGCTTCTCGCAAGCTATCCCATCCAGCTGACGGAAGAATTTTCTTCTCTCATCTAGTGGTTTACCATTTATGTGGTCAGATAGAATGCCTCAGATGTCTAGCCTGGGCTAGGTTCACATGGATAATGAGAGGGAATGTTAAGGTATGACAGACGTATACAATGTCTGTCCTTAACTGACATCTCAGATGCTGAATGCGAGAACAAAGTTTTGTGAGGTGACTTCAAACAGTAAAATATAAAATCCATCAAGAAAGCCAGGGAATGCCTGTTGGCCCTGAGAATAATAACCCTCTGAATCTAACCAGTACTGGGCTTGATAGAATTCGTTCCTCCATGTCTTTTCCACTCTGTCCCCATCCTAAGAAGTGAGGTGTGGAGACAGGAGGCAATGAGATACAGGAGCTTCTCCTGTTTGAGGTGGGAGAGAGCTGTTTGAGGTGGCCAGATCTCTCCAGATGCTTATCAACTCTGGGACTTCAGGATGTTAGTGTCACAGTGATACCCATGAAGCAAAGAAGCAGGCAAGCCTGGCAGAGGAGACTGTGGCTTCTTCTTCAGGATTTGCATTGTAAAACTGAAACAGGCATGAGTCACTCGCATCTTCCTGACGTTTATTAAATTAACATCCACGGGATGTCTCAGTTTCCTTCTTGTGATGGTTTTAGAGCCAGGAGGGAGTGCTTTTCCACCAACCTGTGTGTGCCAGGAAGTTTTGTCAACCTGACATAAAGTTGGAGCCACCTGGGTAGAGGGACCCTCAAATGAGGAACTGCCTCCATCAGGCAGGGCTGTAAGCGCATCTACTGGAAATTTTCTTTTATAAAAAAGATTTATTGTCTTTACATTTTTCATAGAGAATAGTTTGAGCATATTCTTTCTCTCCTGCAACTCATGTTCGTTCTCTCTAAATAAAAACAAGAGCAAAAAATCAAAACAAACAAACATAAGCCCAAAATGACAGACACTACCAAAATACAACAAAAGCCTGCAAAAAATCATGGAGTCCATTTTGTATTGCCCAATTACTTCGGCCTGGGACCTGCCGTCGAGTGTGGTTGATGTAATCAGTGCCGTTCTACTGGAGAAAACAGATTTTCCCTCTCCCATCATGTATCAGTTGCAAACAGTTTCTTGGTTAGAAGTGGGACTTTGTGTCCACTTCCCCCTTTGCATGCCGGGATTTTGCCTGGCTTGAACCTGTGCAGGCCTTTTACATGCTGTCCCAGTCTCTGTGAGTCCATCTGCGAGTCAGTTTTGTTGTGGCTGGGAGATGCTGTTCTCTTGGAGTCATCTATCACCTCTGGTTACTCTAGTCTTTCTGTCTCATCTTTTGCATGGGTCCCTGAACCTTCAGGGAAGGGGCTTGATAAAGGCATCCGATTTAAGGTTTCGTGTGGCAAACTCTCTCGGTCACTCACTGCACATTGTCTGGTGGTGGCTTTTGTGAAAATTATCACCTACTGCGAGAAGAAGCATCTCTGATGAAGGTTAAGCAATGCACTAATCTATGAGTAGAGCAGCTAGGAGTCATTAGAAGTCATTTTATTTTGATGTTCATTTTGTAGAATTATAATTAGTATATTTCCTCCTAGGATTCATGGCATATCTGGTCTCAGATCCTTGGACCGAGACCCTTTCCCATTTAGTCCTTCTATACAGTTTCTAATTTATTCTTTTGTAACGCTATATTCTATTTCCTTGTCCTTGAAGGATCTCCTCCTCCCCATGGGCCCTTACTAGATACCTAATCTCTGTGGTTATTCTGAATGAAACACACACACACACACACACACACATAGCAATCTTAAAGGCTAACTCCACGTATGAGAGAAAGCATGCAATGCTTGTCTTCCTGGGCCCATTTTACCTGTTGGGCATTTTCCTGATTAACAGTTAATGGGAGAGGGCCCAGTGCACTGTGAACGGTGCTATCCCTGAGCAGATGGTCCTGGGGTATAGAAGAAAGCAAGCTGAGGCTTGGGCTGAAGGGATGACTCAGCGGTTAAGAGCACTGGCTGCTCTTCCAGAAGACAAGGCTTTCAATCCCAGAACTGAGGTGGCAGCTCACCACCATACGTGGTTCCAGTATCAGGGGATCGAATACCCTCTTCTGGCCTCTGCAGGCACTGCACAAACATGGTGCACAGATATACATGCAAGCAAAACATTCATTCATGCATACACACATACACACTTACCTACCTACATACATATAATAAAATAAGTTTTTTTAAATTTTTAAGAAAACTAAAAGCTGAGAAAGCCTCGGAGAGCAAACCAGGAAGCATCCTTTTTCTGTGGTTCCTGTATCTGCTTCTGCTTGAGTTTCTGCCCCGTCTTCCCTCAGTAATGGAGTATGCTTTGGAAGCCTAAATAAAATAAACCATCTCCACCCTAAGTTGTCTTTGGTCGTGGTGCTTGCCACAGCAGTAGAAAGTAAACTGGGACACACCAGCACGCAGAACAGCATCCTCCCTGGACAGCCTTGTCCAAATGACACCAAGGCACATTCTTTCACCAAACAGCTCCTGAGCCTGTCCTCAGATAGGGGCGTTGGACTGGATTATCTGGGTTAACCCTGTGTGATAAGATAAGACGAAGCAAGAAGATGGGAGCAGATCTTAGATGTCAATGCCAGGCTGGGAGCCACACAGCGCAGGTGCCCCTGGCAACTGAGGACAATGAGAAAAGTGGTTTCTCTCTCGAGGCTTCCAGAACAGTGATCCTCAACCTTGATGCTGCGATCCTTTAAGATGGTTTCTCATGCCATGGTGATCCCCCAACCAAAAAACTATTTTCGTTGCTACTTCATAACTGTATTTTTCTGCTGTCATGAGCCATAATATAAATGTATTTGTGTTTTCTGATTGCCTTTGGTGACTCCTGTGAAAGGGTCATTTGACCCATATTTGGGTCGCGACACACAGGTTGAGAGCCACTGTGTCCGAATCTACTAAACCTAGTCAGGGCCTTGATTTTATACTTCTGCCTTCCAGAACCATACTAAAATAGATGGGCCCTATTTTAGGTGCCTAAGTAAACATTTGTAACAACAGTAACTGGAAACTGACATGCCCGAGTGGAGGTGGGAGTCTCTTGTTCCTGTGTTGGAATCTTGGCAGGCTTGAGTCAGCTGCTAATCAAGTCGATCAGAAAGGATGCTGGATGAATTCCTACCTTCATGAAGTATCCGAAGACTACAGGGATTCCATTTTTCATGGAGAATGGGGGAGAATCTATACTCCACAGAAAGAGTCTGTAGCTTTATTAATTCGATGCCTGCCTGTCTGTCTGAGTGTTTTTTCAATTGAAAATAGAGGTGTTTTTTTGGTTTTTTGAGACAGGGTTTCTCTGTGGCTTTAGAGCCTGTCCTGGAACTANGCCTCTGCCTCCTGAGTGCTGGGATTAAAGGCATGTGCCACCACTGTCCAGCAAAAATAGACTTTTAAATTCAATATATTCTAATTACAGTTCCCCCTAACTCCTCCCAGATTCTCCCTACTTTTCCATCCACCCAAATACACATCCTCTCCTTCTCCCTCTTATTAGAATGAAAACAGGCATCCAAATGATAACAACAGCAATAATGATAAAATAAAAACGAATGACCCAGACTAGGTCAAGACAAACAGAAATAAAAGAGCTAAAGGAAAAGCACAAGGAACACATACAGACATAGAGACACACTTGATCATGCACACAGAAATCCCATAAAAACACAAAACTGGAAACCATAATATATACACAAAGGACCTGCAAGACTTTTTAAAAGGCTCCGACAATATGTTATTAGATAAAGAAGCTCCGAAGATGCCACTGAGTTCATTTTGTGCTGGCCATCCACTGCTGAACATTAGGCCTGCCCTTAAGAGCGGTTTGATCTCCACTGAAACTCCATTGGAGGAAACCCGTTTTTCTTTTTTGAGATGTTATCAATTGGAGATAGCTTCTGGATTAACAGTGGGGACTTGTGGCTGGCAATGGTGGCAGTGCTAATCCTAGCACTCAGGAGGCAAAGGCAGGTGAATCTCTGAGTTTGAGGGCAACCTGGTCTACAAAGGACAGCCAAAGCCACACAAAGAAATCCTGTCTCAAAAAACCAAAACCGAGCCAAAACAAAAACCATAAACCCCCAAAGAAACCCTCCCCAAAACCCCAAAACAAAAACAAAAATGTGGGGGTTTGTGTCCACTTTCCCACTCATTGCTGGAACTCTTTCTTGCTTAGACATGTGTAGGCCCCATGCATGCTTCCCCAGTCTCTGTGAGTTCAGCACATCGGTCCTCATGGGTCTAGAAGGATTTGGAATGAGATTTAACAACTTTCAGCCATGTAAGTTATATGAAGAAAACATGGACAGCTTACTGAAATTTTAACTGGCTGCGTTTCCTGTTCTAATGTTATTATACGTCTTCATAGGTGGTTATAACTGTGACATAATGAATAAACAGTCAGGTTATGGAGATTGTGAGGAAATAAACCTTAAAGAGTGTGGGAGATGGCTTGGGGTAAGGGGACTCATCAGCCAAGGCTAAGAACCTGAGTTTGATCTCTGAAGCTTACATGATAGGAGGCGAGAGCTGACACTTCCAGGTTATCCTCGAATCTCCACATATGTGCAGTGGTATGTGCCTGTCTGCACACATACATACATTCTCAAACACATGTGCACACAAAGTAAATAGAGCAAAATATGTAAGCAATGAAAAAATAAGCAGGCCTCTAACAGGAGACTTCAGGATGAAGCCTATGGACTAGGATTGGAAAATGAATTCCTGAAAATCTCCCATGAAAACAGGAGATTTTACGCCTATTTTCTTAGAATTAACTCTTAGTTTGAGGAATTTGCCTTGGATTGCTGAAGAGCTAGTTATTACAGTGCATGCCCAGTGACCTCTGTGCGCTGCAAGTACCCAGGATGCTGCTGAATTCCAGGGCTTGGGAAAGCTGCACACATCACACTCTAACACTTGCAGTCCTTCTTTGGATTCTTTTATTGTAAAAAATATCTGTTTGGGGCTGGAGAGATGGCTCAGCGGTTAAGAGCATTGCCTGCTCTTCCAA
>LOJH01054661.1:0-14545 GCA_001685095.1 Ellobius talpinus
CATAAACAAAGGACATTGAGCCTATAGTTCGTGATCCTAGAGAAGCTAAATAAGCTGAACCCTCTGGGTTATTTTAAAGCCTGGATCAGGGTGCAGACATTGGCCTTACAGTCAGAATAGTACAAGAAGGTGGAGCTCTATGCAGCAGGAAATGGTGTGCGAAGATGCCCCTGGGTCATGCTGACAGGGAACACAGCCAGTCTGGGGGCTAAAGTACAAAATAACACAGGTCATAAACTTTAGCAGCTGCCTGGGTGCCACTTCCTCCCCAGATCCGCTTACCCTCCGGAAGTTGTAGGAGGAGAGGCCATATAGAATAGAGCACTCAGTGCCAGACCCCGCAATGCGGGTGGACACTGGGGGGCTTGGTGCAAGGAGTCAGGGAGAAAGCACTGGGTACATAGAGCAAAGGTCCAGAGCAAAGGACCCGGAATTAAGAACCAGAGTTTTTGAGAGACAGGGTGTGGAAGCAGGGAGCCGGGGCATCTCCTTGAGGGAGTCCTGAAAGAGACTGCACGCGCATTGGAGGATGGGTAGGATTTGTGAGGCAGATGAGAAGAGGAAGAACAGCAGAGAAGATGGCCTGACCCAAATATGGAGAGATCAGTGCACATCCAGATATCCCAAATTGTGAGTGCTGTCTCTGAGTTTTTTTAGGGTCCGCAGAACACCACGCAAAACAAAGACTACAGCTCACACATGTTATCGGCAAGAACGTTGCTTATTCCAGTAAGTAGGAGTCACCTACCCAGACAACAACGGTTGTGAGCAGGAATGAAGCTAGCAGGCTCCTTTTATAGTCAGATAGGAAGTGGGGGGGGGAAATGAGATCCTCCTGAACGTGATTGGCTGGGGCTCCTTTTCCTGCTTTAACAGGGTACAGGGAAACAGAAACTGAAACCTAACAGGGTACAGAAACCAAAACTGAAATGTAGGCCTAGTGGAGGCTGGGGCCAGGAGAAACCTTGCCATGGTGTCCCTGTGTCTCCTCAAAAATTCTAATCTGCATCAAGTCAACCTAAAGCCTTGTGAACTAGTTACAGCTTTTTAATCATTTAGCTGTAAAGGCGGAGCACTGGGAGCAGAGCAAGGCAGTCGTTCAACAGCAGCCCCTGGCCTGGGAAGGTAGAAAGAGTTCATTCCATACTGGGGCGGAAGAGTTAAAGCGAGAGTTGGTGATGACGCAGAACTTGGGAGTTGAATGTCTGTGGCCCCCTGAAGGACAGGGCAGGCGATGGAACCTGCGGAGAGCGTCCCGGATGTGGTCAGATGCAGACTTGGCAGTTATGTGTGGAGGATGGGGCTGACGGAGACAGAAAGACAGAACCGATGTGGGGAGGGGAAACCTAGAGGACTGCCCACTGTCCACGTGCGTCCCTCATGTGAAATAGGCACACGCGCACCCAGCTTCAGATTGTTTCGGGGCTTCTCTAGCAGGCTTGATCTGCTCACGTGGTTGAGCTCAATCACGTGGTCAGGCTCTTGCCAATAGAAGGTGAGCGGAAGGATGGCGCTCACAGCTCGTAGGTCACATCCTTTGAGCAGAAGCTATGTTTTGTGCTCTCTCCACATTCCCTTTCCCTACAGGCTGAGTGACACTGTGGGGAGAAGCCAGATTTGCATGTGAGAAAGAAGTTTTGAGAGCAAGACAGAAAACACTGGGCTCCTGAGAGATCCGTGACCCAGAGCCTGTACTGTCTCCCAGGCTTCAGACTACCAAAGAGGGCCAATGTCCCTCTTGAGGTGGCTGCTGTTAATTTGAGGACAGGGCTTTTATTTTAGCGGCTAAACTTCTGTCCTCAGTTCTGCTCATCCCAAAGCTGACAACTGTTGGCAAGAAAGCCTTTCAGGAGAAACGTTACGTCAGCGAACAGGAAAACAAAACTAAAAGCTGCATGAGTTAGAGGACCCTTGCGGGAGAAACAAGCCGGGGTCCGCTCCTCTCCTCAGGGCAGACACTGTGCTCTGACTGTGCTGGGCACAAGTGCTCCTGGCACACAGCTGAGAGTGGATCCTTGGCTTTAATACAAAAGCAGGCATCTAGTCCAACTCTGAGGATCCAGATCCCAGGCTTGGAAACAAAATGGCACTCGATGAACGGGAACAAAGAAGCTTGTGCCTGTTATGTGCAAGACGGAATTGTAGAGGGGATCGCACAACACCTAGGAATATCCAGAAACTTCTTTGGTCCTTTATTCCTGAAGAGAGAGACAAATGGGAATATTTGCCATCTAGAGGGATTAGCCTGTAGCTTCTATGTGGGAATGAGCAGCTGGGGGGTCAGCAGTACTTTGGGATGTGGCTCCTCTGGGCTCTGAGAGCTGGGACAAGATAAGGGAAGGTGAGGGCAGGCTGTTTGGGGACTAAGATTGCCACAAAGCCTTTTACACCATCCCTGGAGCTGCTACAGAATAGAAAGAACACAGTCTGTCTGTTCTCAGTCTCTGTGATTAATTTCCCCTCAATAACAAGACATTCAGGAACAATTGCTTTTCTTTGAAGGGTCTTCTTTGGCCTCAGGAGGGGCTCTCAGAGGGAGTCCGTTCCTGACTGGGGGAAGGTGAGAACCAGGGAAGGCTGGAGATGGCTTGACTTTCAGACAGCTCCTCCAGACTTTGAATTTCCTTTCATTTAGCATGTTAGCTGTTAAATCTTATTTTCTGAACCCCAATATCATCCTGCGACCCTATGATTCATTCTGGGGTTTTTTGTTTTGTTTTTTGAGACAGGGTTTCGCTGTGTAGCTCTGGCTGCCCTTGGAACTTGCTTTGTAGATCAGGCTGGCCTTGAACTCAGAGATCCCCCTGCCTTTGCCTCCTGAGTGCTGGGATTAAGGGCATGTGCCTGGCTCTTTTGGTTTCCTTATAAAAATTCTTCATTTTTTAAAAATTATGCATACACTTGTCTGCAGGGGCAGATGTTCATGCATCACCCTTTGAATGCCAGAGGTCAATATTGGGGCTCCTCTCTTGTTCTCCACTCTATTTCGGGGAGCAGGGTCTCTCACTCAACCTAGAACTCAGTGTTTTAGCAAGCTGAAGGGATCCTCCTGTCTCTGCCTCCCCATGCTGTAAATGAGCCTGGCATTTTATGTGGGTGTTGGTGACAAGAACACAGATCCCCACTGAGCCATTCCTCCAGCCCCAGGGTTCTTATTAACATATATTAATCATAAAAGAACGAACTTCATTATGACATCTCTTTTCCCTCCTCCTTTTCTCTCCTCATGTCTTGACCTGGCTTCTGGTGGGATACTCTGCTCAGGGAAATCCTGTCATCTCCAGGACCTGTTTCCCCTCGTGAAAGATTGGGTTAAAGCATGTTAGAGTCCTGAGATTCAGTTTCACATAATGAGGGGCTTGTTTTTCTCACAACAGGGTTTGCAGCTTCACTTTGCCTGAGAGGGAAGAGTTTGTGGAACACCCCAGCTCTTGCCTCAGGCTAGCCTGTGGAAGAGTGACGAGAACCCTCGCTTTCCAGAACTTAACCACCAGGGTCAGGTAGGAATGGAGGGCAAGATAAGGAGTACACAGCTAGGGGTGGTGGCTCACACCTGTGATCTTGGGAGGTGGAGATGGGACTACGTTTGGCTACACATTGAATTTGAAGTCAACCTGGGCTACATAAGACGTTGGCACAAAACACCAAAACCAGCTGGTTCGATGTCTCAGCAGGCAAAGGCACTTGCTGCCAAGCCTGATGACCTGGGTTCAATCCCCAGACCCACTTGATAGGAGAGAACAGATACCGAAAGTTGTCCTCTGACCTCCACTCAAACAGTGGCATGACCTTGTGCACCTATGGGCATGCACACACAATAAATGTAAGAAAAAAAAGTTTAAAATAGGCCAGGTGGTCGTGATGCATGCCTTTAATCCTAGCACTCAGGAGGCAGAGGCAGGTGGATCTCTGTGAGTTTGAGGCCAGCTTGGTCTACAGACCAAGGACAGGCTCCAAAGTTACACAGAGAAACCATGTCTTGAAAAAGCAACAAATAAATAAAAATATTTAAAGTAAAAAACAGAACAAAAAGAGTGATGTTGGAAAGACTACTATTCCAGATCTCAAGATTAATTACAGAGCCATAGTAATAAAAACAACATGGTACTGGCACAAAAATAGACCTGTAAACCAATAGAACAAAATTAAATACCAAAATATTAAAAAAAAAACAAAGACCAAAATATGAGTGTACATGACTTCAGCCATTTAATATTTGCCGAAGATGCCAAAAACAGAAACTGGGAAAAGAAAGCATCTTCAACAATGTCACAGGGAATCTGGTCCACACTAAGAAAAATGGGTCCGCATCATCTCTATCACCTTTGCACAGAGACTGACTCCAGATGAGCAGCAGACCGAATCTTCTGTGAGGAAGCATAGGCGGTTCCCTGTGCGATGCAGGTAGAGGAGACTTTCTGACTCCGTTCTTGAAGAATCAAGGCCAACAACTGACAAGTGGGACTTGATAAAACTTTACAAAAGGACATTAGCTTCTGCACAGCTAAAAACCCTCTCCTGTGTGAAGAGGAAGCTCACAGAATGGGAGAGCGTCTTTGCCAGCTACGCATCTGACAGAGAACTAAGATCTAGAATATACAAAGAACTCAAAAAACAAACAAACCAAAGGACCCATTCAAAAAAAAAAAGGGGGCCTGGGATCTGAGGAGTTTTCAAAAGAAGAACAGAGAGTTCTCAAAAGAAGGAAACCATGGCTAAGGAGTATCTTAAAAAATGCTCATTGTCCCTGGCAAGGAGGGAAAGGCAATTGAAACAACTCTGAGACTTCATCTTATCCCAGTCATAACGGTAAAGACCAACACAGCAACTGACAGCCCGTGCTGGAGGGGTGGGGGAGAAGGGGACCTCATTTCCTCTGGGCTAACATGTCTACTTTTGTGTCAGTACCGTACTGTTTTCATTTCTGTGGCTCTATAATAAATCTTGAGATCTGAAGTAGTCATCCTTCCAGCATGGTTATTTTTGTTTGTTTAGTTTTGTTTGTTACTTTAACCTTTTTTATGTTTATCTACTATGCATGTATCCTCCTGGATGCACAAGTTCATGCCACTCTGAGAGAGAGAGGGACTTAACCAGGATTGCAAACTGGCAGAGATACTCTGGAAATCAGTGTGGAGAGTGTTTTACAAGCTAAAAGTAAATCTACCATATAGCCCGATTGTGCCAGTCCTTGGTGTATGCCCAAGGACTCTGCAGAGATTCGGTCAGCCACGTTCATCCTCGCTCTATTCAGTAGTCAGGGATGGAACCTGATGTCCTCAGCTGACGAATGATGAGAACGTGGTGCACATCCATTGTGGGATGATACGCAGCTGTGAAGAAGATGAAGTCATGAACGCTCCAGGTAATGGATGGAACTAGAAAAGATCCTACTGAGTGAGATGACCCAGACCCAAAAAGCCACATGTTCTCTCACCCATGGTTCCTGCTCCAGATCTCCGGGTGTGAGTATATGATCTGGACTAACTGCAGAATATAATATGATGTGTGTGTGTGTGTAATGTAACAACAGTTAAAAAAGAGACCATGAATTTGAAAGTGGGGGTACATGAGGCATTTTGGAAGGAGGAAAGAAGAGGGAGAAATGTTGTAATTATAATCTCAATTTTTTTTAATTTAAAGTAAAAAACAACAGAGACCACATGCAGCCAGCCAGGCACAGTGCCACACCACTAGTCTTGCCTGCTCAAGAGGCTGAGGTGAGAGCTCTGGACTAGGTCAGAGAATGTGGGCAAAGTGCCGTGCGCCCTGGGAAGGAGTGCCTTGGCAGAGCTGTAGGAAAGATGTATGCCAGAGCCAGAAGTAGGCAGGGTGTCTGTTCTCCAAACATCTGGGCAGTGCCAAGGGAGGAGGGGAAGCAGCTTTTAAAAGACAGTCTGGAGTCCAGCCCAGGGACCTGCTAGTACTTACTGCAAGGTTAGGGCAGTCAGCACTGAGTTACTGGGGCCGCACTGTGCTTGCTCTCAGTGTTTGGAGGAGCGAGCGGCACTGTGGCCAGGAGAAAACGATTTCAACCACTGTTCTTTAGTCTTCCTATGAGGCCTTTTCTTTTTCCCAGTGACTTGTGGGGGCTTCCCCTAGAGATAGTCCTCATTTCTCTCCATTGGCACCACTGCCTCCCCACCATTTCCAGGGTGGCTGAACCTTTCTCTTGGTAGCCCTGACGCAGAATGCTGCAGAATAGCTAGCTACAGGCTCCAGTCTGCGGATCCACGCCCGAAGCCACAGCCCTTCCCTGGCTGATGAGAATGGCAACAAAGGCTGGATGTCAGGGCTAGACTGAAGCCACTGTGAATCGCTGATTCTGCGTCCTGCTCCAAAGGCCAGAGGGGGAATTAGTCATGTTCAACCCAAGAAACCACGGTGGCCTCGGGACAGTCTCTCTACTTTGGAGCATTTCTGAGACTCCCCTGACATCACTGCCCCTCTGGCATCTTCTTCCTCCAGTCCACTCCAAAGTAGGCATATGTATAGTCCGGTGTATGAGTGCGTGTGACACACACGTGCGTGTGACAGTGCTGAGAGCAGCCGTCCCACCAAGTATCTCCTCTGTCGCTCTCCACTTTAGGCTCGGAGCAGGGTCCCTCACGGAACTGCAGCTCTCTGTTGCAGCCAGGCTGACTGCAGTATGCATCGCCTCGCCAGTCTTTGGGCTTATACACAATGCCGGGATCAAGTCCAAGCCCACTCACGTGGCAGGCATTTGGAGTGGCACTATTAGGAGGCGTGGCTTTGCTGGGTGGGTGTGGCCTTGTTAGAGGAAGTGTGTCACAGTAGGGGCAGGCTTAGAGGTCTCTCCTATGCTCAGGATACCTCTCAAAGTCTTAGTCAACTTCCTGTTGCCGCCAAGATGTAGCACTCTCAGCTCCAGCACCGCGTCTACCTGCTTGCCACCATGTTGCCTGTCATAATGATAATGGACTGTGTAAACCCTGCCTCGGCCTCCATCTTTGGAGGCCCCTCCCCTGTGCCCCTTGAACCTTGAGCCCTCCCTGAGAAGGGTCAAGGTAGCCTGCCAAACCTTGACCCCTCCCCAGGAAAGGTCAAGACCACTCCAACAGGCTGTTTAAATTGCTCCCCAGAAAATAAACATGTGGTTTTCCCTTTTCCTCTCGGTGGTCGGTCACATTGGCAGCTTCCCATTCCCCTTGGGGCCACCCGGGAGCGCAGGTGTCTAATTAAACCTGGATATCTTTTAATCTGGTCTGATTTGGCNGTCAAGGTAGCCTGCCAAACCTTGACCCCTCCCCAGGAAAGGTCAAGACCACTCCAACAGGCTGTTTAAATTGCTCCCCAGAAAATAAACATGTGGTTTTCCCTTTTCCTCTCGGTGGTCGGTCACATTGGCAGCTTCCCATTCCCCTTGGGGCCACCCGGGAGCGCAGGTGTCTAATTAAACCTGGATATCTTTTAATCTGGTCTGATTTGGCTTGATTGGGATTATTTTGTGTTGGCAGAGTGGCTCCTTTAGGAACTATTCCTAACAGACTGAACCTCTGAGACTGTAAGAGAGCCACTCCAATTAAATGTATTCTTTATGAGTTTCTGTGGTCAATGCTGTCTCCTCACAACAATAAAAACCCAGATTCTCTCTCTCTCTCTCTCTCTCTTTCCTTCTTCCTCTTTCTCTTCCTCTTCTTCCTTCTTCTTTCCTCCTCCCCCCTCCTCCTCCTCCTTTTCCTTCTTTGAGGCAGAGTCTCTGTGTATCCCTGACTGGCCTGGAACTCACTATGTAGTTTAGGCAGGCCCAGAACTCACAATCCTCCTGCCTCTGCCCCAGAGTGCTGGGATTATACTTGTACACATAGTTAGGCATAAAGATTTTTTTAAGCAACCTCTGAGACAGAAAATACTCAGATGGAGGCTTACTTCAAAGACTTTCTAAGACTAGAGCATAGAGAAGCAGAAAGAGATAGAGAGCCTTGGGCTGCCCAGGTGGGGTGGAGTCCAGCTCCTAGACCACCTGCCCTCCTCAGGAGTGCTCATTATGGTCTATCCCAGTAGTCATACTATGCAGGTTAGGACTAGCTGCAGCTCCACAGCAAGCACGCGATGTCGTTGACAACGAGAAAAAGCATCCTTACAGCCTATCATCAGAGTCCCTGATAATTGACAGTTTTGTGGGACACACCCTATCTCTGGCTCCCGGTGGCATGGCCCATCGGGCAGTTGATAACTATCCCTCATTGCTCAGACATCCGCCAACCCATGGATGTGCACGGGGGATTTTGGCTGAATCCCAGGATAGCATGCGGTAGGCTGCTCAGGCTGTGTTCACACTTCTGGCTGTGTGGCAATGAGCCATTCGCTCAATCTCTCTGAGTCTTGCTTCCCTCTTCTGAAAAGGAAGAAAATGTCAACAGCTCACACGTAGTGTGAGGATTTGATAAAATGGTATTCCGAATGCAGGAAACTTCTAGAAGGATACATGATCTTCCTGTAATCAAGGGACCAAGAGTTCTCGATGGCTCTCGATGCCTAAAGGAATCCTGAGAAATGGTGCCAAACAGAATCCCTGCTCTCTTCCCTCAGACCAGACCAGAGAGAGCAGAGCTTTCTCTTCTTCGAGCAGGGAAGGCCTTCCTGGCTGAGCATGAGAGCATCTAGAAGCCTAGGGTAGAGAAGACCCACTTTCATAAAGATGAAAGCCATTTGCCTGAGGGGAAGCAGTGGGCATAGTGGAGGATTAACAGCAAATTGTAGAAAATCTCCACAGCCATATCCCAAATAGATCTTTTTTAATCAATAAAGAATATTCCTATAAATCAATAAGGAAAAGATGTAAAGCCAGATGTAAAGCTGTGCAGCTATAATCCCAGAATTCTAGAGGCAGAGGGAGCGCGAAGTTCTCGACTTTCCTATAAGACCCTGCCTAAAAAATAAGAACACAAAACAAAACAAAAATTATAATTAGGTGTTGCTTTAATTCATTCTCTTGCTGTAATAAGACACAGTGACCAAAAGCAACTTAGGGGAAGAAAGGGTTTACTTCATCTTATAGGTTGGACCAGTCACTGAAGGAAGTCAGAGAAGGACCCCAAGCAGGGACTCAGAGGCAGTGATAGCTGCTTCCTATTCCATATGCATCCCTGCCAACAAAGGAACCACTTCCCAGCCGGAGAGGCACAGCAGGAGTCACGCAGGCTGCTGGACTAGCACTTGCAGGCCAGCTTCTCAGCTGTCTGTCCTTGCCAGACAAACTGTCAGGACCACCTACCCGGGAACTGGTGCTGGCCACAACGGACTGGGCCCTCCTCCCCTCCTCCATTAATGAGCAATCGAGATAATCCCCCACAGACATGTCCATGAGCCAGTGGGCAAACCTGCCATTGAGACTCCCTTTTCAGGGGTCTTGAGCCTGTATCAAAGTGATAATTAAAGTAACTAGGACAGATATCAACTAAAAGCCTTTCGTAGGTGGGGCCAGGGAGATGGCTAAGTGGATAGAAGCTTGTCGCCAAGCCTCAGGATCTGAGTTCAATTCCCAGGACCTACATGGTGGAAGGAGAGAGCCATCTCTCTCAAGTTGTTCTCTGACCTCCACAAACATACTTATATATACATACATAAACACACATGCACACAAAGCAAACATACTCATACACACATACATAAACATACATGCACACAAAGCAAACATACTCATACACAATACATAAACAAACACAAGCACACAAAACAAACAAACATACTCATGTACACATACATAAACACACACAAACATACTCATGCACACAAACAAATATGCTCATACACACATACATAAATACACACAAAACATACTCATACGCATACATAAACACACACAAACAAACATACACACATATACATAAACACACACAAGCATTCTTATGCCCACATACATAAACACATGCACACAAAACAAACAAACATACTCATGCACACAAACATGCTCATACATACATACATAAATATACACACATATATAAACACACAAGCAGACAAAACAAACAAGCAAATGTAAAAATGAAAACCTCCCACAACCTTCAAATTGACAAAGCCCCCAGCTTTTGGTTGTAAAGCCCAGAGAGACTTATTTTCCATACTGGGATGGAAATGGAAGCCCATTCACTCCTTATCGAGGGCAATCAATAAGTCGGTCAAAACCTAAATTCCATATATTTTTGATTTAGCAGGGACACTTTAGAACTTTATTGTTTATGTAGGAAATTTAGAAAACTACCCACAACTACACATTTATGAATGGAGGCATAGCTAGTTATAATGTATCACACCGTAAAGCGAGTTCAGGGTTAACTTTGCATATGGTAATATGGAAAGCATATGTGTAGCATGATTAAAAGCCCAGAGACAGATATTGGGGTTCAACCTGAAGGTCTGAAAAGCAAAACAGCCAGCCACAGGCTCTTACCTCTACCTCAGTCCGAAATGACGATCCTGCCTCCAGGAATCTCAGAATGAGACTGTGCCTGAAAGAAGTCTCCTCCCATTTTATAAATCCTCTCGAGTTCTGGGATTAAAGGCCGGCACCACTACCGCCTGGTTTCTGTGGCAAGCTAGCGTGGCTACTGGCCTTAAAGGTGTGTGTCCCCACTGCCTGGTCTGTAAGTCTGACCAGTGCGGCTGTTTCACTCTCTGATCTTCAGGCAAGCTTTATTTATTAGAATACAAATGAAATATTGCTACACATATGCTAACGTGAATGCAGGAGCAGTGACCCTTGACCCTGTGCTCTCATTGCTGTTTTAAAATAAGTAGGAAGGACCCTTCCATGTTACTGCTGGCCACTGCCATTCTCAGTGAAAGCATTAGGTAACAGTCTGGACCAGGCCAAGATGTCTCCTCTTGTTGGTCATAAAATCTTGTTGTTTGGAGGGAGAACACTCTAGCCCAGACTGTCCTGGAACTTACTCTGTAGCCCAGACTAGCCTCAAATTCCCTACAATCTTCCTCAAACCAGCCTCAGATTGCAAGTGGGAGCCACCATGCCTAACTAAAATTCAGAGCTTTGAGCCGTGCCCCCAACCCTTCTCGGGTCGTGTATCTTTCAGGTTAAATCAAGCGTCCCTGTTCCTCCACACTCTCCCCACTGTGTGTCATCGTTCGTGTTGCTCAGACTTCTTACTGAGCTCCACCGAGTGCCACCTCCTCCAGGAAGCCCTCATTGGTTCTCCGGATGAAAGTCTGAAGCACTTTAACCGTTTTGTGGGAATTTTGGGGGTGAGCTCTGAAGGAAGGGCAAGAGAAGGGAGTCGATATGACGGGACTGCTGTGTGTCTGGTAACACAGGGCTTTCTTCCAAGCCTCTCCATCTAGTTTCCTAAGTATCTGTGGTTCCACCACACAGCATTCATTGAGAGTAAGATGGTGGTTTCTGTGTACGTTCTTCATCGGCCTGGCCCAGCTCTGTTTATCCAATGCAATGACTCGGGAGCCTCTCGGACCCATAAGGATTTATGGCCAGACTAAGGCGAGCAGGGCAGGCCCTTCGCCCACGTCTTCTCTCCTGCGAAACAAACCGCACGACCTCAAAGCCCTCAGTGGACGCTGTGAAGAGAGGAAGGAGGCTTGCCTCACATCCCCACTTCGCCAGTGCAGTGCCCGAAGGGGGCTTAGGCCAGCCGCTAGGGGGTGATGGAGCTCTCCTTTGAATTCTAAATAAAGCCTGCCGACTGACAGCTCCCAGGACTCTCCCTGCTCCATCGCCACAACGTAAAAAAAAATCAGAAAGGAATGCAAGCCATGCATATAGCGTGGTCTACACCCATTTCCAGGTAGAGTGAACCAAAAAAAGAAATCCAACCAGAAACCCCACCCCATAGGTAAGAAAGTGCGTGTGCCTATGTTGTCTGCTCTCCATTAAAATGCTCCTCCTCTAAAAATGGCCCCGCACAGCCCAGGAACCTTGCCTCGTAGCCTCTTATTTTCCAGGAGGCATTTGACGAGGAAAATGCAAAATGCAGTCTTTTCTCCTTCTGCAATCTCTTTTATTGTATTTGTCACGCGCTCTAAGGTCTAAATTAAGAAATATAAATGAAATCATTGGCTCGGCTTAATTCTTGGCAATTAGTGTGGCTTCCAGATCCGAAGGACCGCGGAATCCCTTTGCATTCCCGCATAGTGGTGCCCCCTAGCGGCGGAGCCGCAGACTGGGTTATGGCAGCCCTTTGGCAAGACAAATATAGCTTTTACCAAAACTGGAAGTGTCCCAGCTTTCTGTGGGTCTCTCAACTCTTACTGTGAACGTTCAGTTTATCCCGTCTTTAAAAAGTAAAAGATCCAGTGTGCCTTCATAACGAGCCCGGAATGGCGGTTCGTTTTAAAAAGCCCTTTCTCTTTCTGTGCCAGCCTGCCTTGACTATACGGTGAGGAAGGCAACAGGAACCTCGCCTTCCCTCCCCCTCGCACCTCTCTGTCCCACACCACAGGCTTCTTCATACACAGAGAAGGCCACGGTGGGGAGATAGGGCCTCGATTGAATCCTACGGTCCTGGGGTGCTTGGCAGACACACCACCCAGCCCCTCTGGGAGAGTTCTTGGGAGGAGTTAAATCAGAATTTTCAGTTCAGCAAGCCCTGCCAGGGGCTGCTGTGTACAGTCAAGTTTCACACTCCCTGGTTTCCTTAACTTCCAGCGCTGTCTCTCCTTGCTGGGCCGCCTTGTCCTTCCGAGGTTCAGTCCGTTGTCTACCCCGGGTTCCTGGGAGACGGGTGTGCTCAGGCACAGCTTCTCCTATGCAAACTGCTCGGAATGGGACTGGATACCAGTGCCATTCTCCTCAAGCACGGGAAGCACACTCCAGCCCCTCCAAGCTTTCTCTGAATCTTTCTTGGCTAGCTGATGTGCTGTGGAGGTAGTCCTTCCGGCTCACAGCTAGCCCTTCTACCACCAGAAGCCTCTCTTGGATGAGGGTTGTAGACAGATGGTCTCTCCAAGTCTTGTGTGTGTGTGTGTACGTGTACGTGTGAGTGTGTGTGTGTGCGTGTGTGTTGCACGTACACGCCTGTGCATGTGGAGACCAGAGCAGAATCCTCAGCTGGCGTTCCTCCTGCAGTGACCACTGATTGTTTCTCCCTGACCTGGATCTCCACCGGTAGGCTAGGCTATCTGGCCAGCGACGCCCAAGGACCCACCTTTCTCTCTAATTCCCCTTCATGGGATTACAAGTGAGGACCACCACACCTAGCTTTAAATAGACAAATAAAACACAAGTTCTGGGGGTCGAATTCAGGGATTGCATGGCTAGGGCTTTCCTGATGGTGCTGTCCCAGCCCTCTCCAGAGCTAGCTCTCCTGTGCTAGACTCGACTTGCCCACTGAACTGCCTTCTCCTGACCGTTGTCTGTCACCTCAGTTTCTCTGTGTTATGGAAACTTGCATATTTAAGTCCAAACTCCCATACTTCAAAATATGACTGTATTTAAAGATAAGTTTTTGTTTTGTTTTGTTTTAAAGGCAAGATCTCATGTAGCCCAGGTTGTCCTGGAACTCACTATGTAGCTGAGGCTGGCCTTGGATTCCTTTTTAAAAAAAATAAAAAATATTTAAGTGTGCTGATGTTTTGCCTGCATAGATTTCTGTGCACCACATGTGTGCAGAGGCCCTAGAGGCCAGAAGAGGGAACAGGGTGGGTACCCTGGGGCTAAAGTTACAGAAAAGCAATGTTAGCCCATGCCTCTGCTCCAGGCTCCCTCCCAAAGCTGATGTCAAGACGTCCTCTGGGACCGTGGTCATCTAGAGACGCCACTGGAAAGGATCTACTCCCAAGATGACGCTGTGGCTGCTGATCCTCACGAATGAGCGAGCAGAGCTGATGTCAAGTCTCTGCCAGGGAGTATCTCCATGGGTCAGTGTGGGTGAAGTGGCCGACTTGCCTGAGGCTGAGTAGGGAACCGATGGGCTCAGTGGAACACAGCCTTTTCGATTTTTTTTTTAGTTATTTATTTTATGAGCCAAGTATAGACTTACGGGTGCTGGGCAAACACTACCACTGAGCTACAGGACCAACAGCAGCACAATCTTAACCCAAGGTCGCGACATTTGGGGTATTCTACTCAGTACAGGCAAGTCAAGAGACTCAGCCTATACCTGAGGGGAGGAAAGCGTGCACACACAGACACACACAGACACAGACACACACACACACACGCGCGCGCGCGCGCGCTCAGGTACACACACAAATACACAGGCACCTGTGCGCGCGCACACACATTTTCAGGCAACCCTGATCCCTGCGTGCTGGCTAGCGTGGCTGCCCAGCAGTGGAGTCTAGCATCCTACATTGTAGTTCCTTGGCTCACTTAGCGCTAAGGTTAGGTTTTTTTTTTTTTGGTGTCTTCAATCACAACAGGGGATTAACAAGGAACCTGTACCGTTCTAGCGCACGAGCCAGAGTGAAGGCAGAGTGTGGGCTCTCATCTTAACAGATTTGGCAGCGGAAAGATAACAGGATGTCTCCATGGTAGGAAATGTGGTCGCTAGCTAGAATTGAGTTATCAAGGGTGTGATAAAGATGGCAAACTGAAACAAAAAGCCACATTCCT
>LOJH01054665.1:0-11990 GCA_001685095.1 Ellobius talpinus
GATGGGGAGGGAATTGGGAGGAGGGGAGTAGGTGGAAATTTTTTAATAATAATATTAATAGGAAAATAAAAAATGAAAAAAAAAATAAAGTTCTAGTCACAATTTTTAGTTTCAACAAATTATCAACAGCTGTTTTATTTCATATACTTTAATAGATTTATTTACTTTTCCAAAAATGGGGCCAAGTATTATGAATTTGTCTGAAATGCTTGAAAAGTGAGAGTATTTTGTTTATGCAATTTTAGAAAAAACATTTTAAGGCAAATTTGATATTTCTTGTTAAATATGAATTCCATCTTCTGTATGTTTATGTTTATGAAATGTGCACACTTATTTTCTAATATGTTTGACTATATTTTCTTTTAAAATCTGTAGTATGTGATTTAAGCATGTTACCTGACACACAGGTGAGTACATAGAGACATATATTTATGAAATTAAGTATATTTCAAAATGTTTTATCTAGATAAATATTTTTCATTATTGAGTTTGAGTTGGGAATTTTCCTTTCAACTTGTCTTTGATGTTATCTGCTTTGATTCCTATATTCAAAACTTCAATTCTATTGTTAAATAAATTGTTTGGTTTGCATGTCTTATGCAGCATGAAATTTGTCTTGCTCTGTGCTGAAATATTCTTAATAAATATTATTTTTCATATTTACATTAGTAACACAAATGTTTACTTTTATTCTTATACTATAAATATTTATTTCTCTTTAAGCTTGATATATTTTATTTTTCATAAAATAAGTGGATTAGTTTTATTGTATAATTCTTTAGATTATGGAACTCTTTGCATGCTATAATAAAAATCACAGTAAAAGGGACTGTAGAGATGATACTTCAGTTAGGAGGATGACTTAATGCTCTTGCAAAAGATCCTGTAACTCTAGTTCCTGAGGTTTCAATGTCCTCTTCTGGAATCCATTGACACCATGATACCTTCATGTAGGTAAAACAGTATGTATAAAATAAATAAATTGAAAGAAATGAAGACACATCTGATAATTGTTGAAAACTCATATATGTACTTCTAAAGCATTTTTGTGGAAAGCTGTATGACAAAAATATGAAATATTCATGGAAGAAGTAAAGGGTAGCCTCAATTCATCAATGATATGTTCAGTGATTTTAAGACAAGTGGTCTTGTCTACATTTCTCAAATTGATATCATTGCATACAAACCCAAGTTACTTTACATCAACATATTCTTGAGAATTTTTGGATTTATAGAGAAGGGAAGAGAACATAAAAAATGTGAGATTTTCATAGTGAGAAGAATCATTCTGCTACATTTTTTAATACTTACTGGAATGAAGACAGGATTCATTTTTTGGCAGAGAAATATTGATCATTGAAACAGATCAGAGAACCAAGAAATAGCCCTGCCCAAAGATAGTCAATTGATTTTCACAAAGAGATAGAAGTTGTTAGTGGAGGAAAAAGAGTCTTTTTCTTAACTGGGCCTGAAATAACTTGATATCTATAGAAAAATTAGTCTTACCTATATTATACATTTAATGTAATATTTACGTTGAAATAGACGGAAATAAAAAGTGCAAAATTATAAAACTTTTAAAACAAAATCAAGGAGATTGACCAAAAGTCAAACAGATCTTTCATTTGATATCAAGGTCATGAGGCTTTAAAGGTAAAATTAATAAATTATACTCAACATTTTATAATTTTTAATCTACATATAAAATAAAAAGACAAGTTATGGAATAGAAAACGTATTAGAAAACCACATATTATTGCAAGATCCACTATTTTTGAACTGTACCAGAAAAGTGAATAATTTAATTGTGAAAAAATAAAAAATGAAAGGACAGACATCTTACAGATCCACCAATGGGAACCTGGCACATAAAATGACTTTTGGCATCTTTAGTCCTCAAGGAAGTATCTCCTAAAATGATGATACATTACAACACACCTATTAGGGTTACTTTAAAAAGTGGTTCTAAATGCTAGTGAGTGTATAGAAAAATATTATTCATATGTAGTTGGTAGACCTATAAAATGGCATAAAAATTATGAAAGACAACTGGAATTTTCTTATAAATAAAATGTGTATGTGTGCTATATAAACCCAGTTTTTGTACATATGAATATTTGTCTCTGACAAAGGGAAACATCTATTTGCAGGCTAAAATTTCTACACAAATATTAATTAATAAATATTAATATTTATTCACAATGGCAAGAAAATCTGGAGGTAGTGCTAATGTGGATCAAAAGGTTGGATAATCTATTGTGCATGTATTTCACACAACTCAGTAACTAAGGGCACAGACTTTTGTTCACCCCATAATTTGAATGAATTGAAAGGAAATTACATGGGGTAAACGAAAGTCAACATACAGAAGCAAAAGAATGTGGTTCCTTTATATAACACTTTAGAAATAACAAAATGTTGTAGAATAGATTGGAAACTGTGAGGCCTTAGGAGGCTGGTTTAGAATAAATAGGTGATATGGATATACAAAGCAATGTTACAGGATTGAACAGGCAGAACTGTTCAGTATCTAGTTGCCATAATAGATAAACAAGACGCGTTTGTGATAAAGATTTTTGATAAAGATGTAATTAAGTACACAAGTGCATATACACAATATGCTTTTTTCTCAAAGTAGAGTTCTAGGTGAGACAAATAAAGGCTTCGTGTCACACAGCTTCTAATTATAGCTTTAACCACTCCAGGATTTGGCATTTCATTGGCTCAATGTCCATTCCAAAGAGTAAAAGTAATCTCTTATGAAATTATATGGTAAGGACCAAATGTTGTACTACATGTATTCTAAGAATATTTCTTCTCTTTTCTGTCTCTTTTTGTCTGTTTGTTTGACTGTTTGTTTGTTTGTTTGTTTGAGACAGGGTTTCTCTCTGTACCTCTGACTGTCCAGGTACTCATTCTGTAGAACAGGCTATCCTGGAACTCAGAGATCTGCCTTCTTCTGCCTCTAGAGTACAGGGATTAGAGGCATGCACCATGACCGTCTGGCCTCTAAGTATATTTTGGAAGCATCAGTAATGCCATATTACATTCAACATTTCTGACTACACACTTTTTATGATTTTAAGAAGTATGTAAATATCCTGACATTAATATTGCTATAGGGTCCTTATAATATTATAGTTTATAAAAATAAATTGATTGCTTTGAGCGAAAATTTCTAGAGAAGAGAATGAACCTGGCATGGCAGCAAAGTATGTAATCCCAGTGTTTCAGAAGGGGAGTTTGTAGGATCTTGTAATAGATACCAACCTGTGGTATATGGTGTTTCCGGTTGGCATGAAGTGAATAATACCCCATCTCAAAGCAGTCGAAAAGCAAAAAATTAGGCCTGGAAGTTTAAAACATGAAGAAATTAACTAACATAAAAGAAGCAGAAAATATATTATACATAATATGTAAAAAAGAAGAATGCAGATGAACTAAGGCCAATGTATCTATTTGAAGGGTAACAAAGCAGCAGTTTTAAAAATACGTTTGAAGAAACATTATTATGGAAGCCGAAAGTGTTACATTATTTTGATGCTGTGGGTATTTATGACATGTCATTGTGATGAACACTATTTCACAGTTTTAAAACATTAGTTCCAGGTTAAATAAATTTAAGCATCTCCATTTGTCTCTCCATTTGTCTTTTCCAATTGTATTCTTGATTCTCTTGTTTTAAAATGATGGTTTTAGAGTCTTTGTGCCTCATGAAAACTGCATCATTTATTTAAACCACCTATATACACAGTTCTTGAGTTCTAACTTTTTTTATTTTCCTTGCAATTTTGTAAATGTTCTACTGTCTTGTGACATTGAATGTGGCTATTTTGTTTGTTTTTTTGTTATCTTAAAGCTGCATGTTCTTTAGCTGGGTGTAAAAAGGTGATTGTAATAAGACATTCATCTGACAATATGTATCAGGTTTTCCCAGGGCACAAAACATTTTTCAGTGTCGGGTACTAAAATTTCATTTGATTTTGGAAAGTTTTTTAGAATACTGTCCTTCAATTCAGATTCTAATTTTGTTCTTTTAATTTGCTTCTTCTTTCTGCATCTTGGTTTCTTTTCCTGTTGCTTTGTTTCCCTCCTTGTTTTTCTTTCTTTGGAACATTTCTTTCTTCCTGACTCTGACTCTTTACTTCATGATCTTCTGTCTTAGCAACACACACTATCTGGTTGTCATTAACAGTTTTGCCCCACTTCAGCAGTTGCTCTGGCCACTCTGTTTCTTTCCTCAGCTCCCCAGTTCAACTTTCATCATATACTGATCTTACTCTTCTCCCCTAAATGTGTACATCTGGCCCTGTAACCACTTGGTTTTCCCCATTGTTTAGTGGCTTTTTTTTTAAAGTTTCTGGTGAAATGCTTGTGAGTAGCCTCCTGTACTGAGATCATGATCTATGTTTTCATGGTAAGTAAACTTCTTAAGCAGTTTGATGACTTTATCTACTTTCCAAGCTGTCTATTCACCCTATACTCTCTGTAACCATCATTACGAAGCAAGTTTTATGGTTCTGGATAAGAATAGGGTTCCATAAGAATCAAGGCATCCCAGGGGGCTCCTTTTTGTCTTATATCTCTTCAGTAGCTGAATATAAAGGCCTGATCATGAATTTCTGATTTTCCTATTTCTTAGAACATCTCCACAACTGTCAAAACTGGGGTAAAACATTGAGTTGTTATTTCTTGTTGATCTTGTGAAATGCATAGTTTCAACTAGACAGCTAAGAAAAAGCTAGTTTTTATATGTACAATTTCAACTTGGAAGTTTACAAAAATATACTTAAAAATCTTGTAGGGGGATTATCCTAAATTTGTATAAATATGCTTTTCTTATACCTAGACCAAAAGTTTGTAGTAGAAGACTTCCTACTTTTATAGTGTAGCATGTTGGATTTTGTGAGTTCCCTGACTAACAAAAGGAAGGCCCAGGCGTCTTCATGAAAAAATAAGTGCAATATCAGGCACACCTACTTGTTTTCCTCATGGTTTCCAAGCAGAGAGTAACAGGAGTGTTGAGAAGGTAATATCCAAGTCTAAGCTCCCAGAGAAATAATTCAGACTCACAGCAACATTTAAACACTGACTGTATCATTAGAATAAATAACTAGACATTTATGCTGGGCAGTGATTGTACATGCCTTTAATCCCACTCCAGAGGTAGAGGAAGATGAATTTCTGTGTGTTGGGTACCAGCCAGGTCTACAGAGTGAGTTTCAGGGCTACCCAGAGAAACCCTGTCTCAAATAAGAAAGAAAGAAAGAAAGAAGGAAGGAAGGAAGGAAGGAAGGAAAGAAAGAAAGAAAGAAAGAAAGACTATTAAAAGATCTCAAGAAATGATATTTTTATTTATTTGTTTTTAGTCTCTTTGGTTCTTTTTAACTTTTTTCAGATTAGATCCGTGATTACATCAGAGATAAATCTCCATGAATAAACAACTAATAAATATCTATAAATATCTATATCTCTTGTTTGGGCAGCTTGGGTACAGAGTTCTTTCAGTCAAATAAAAATATAAAAGCAACAGTAAGTTTGAGAATACAAAAGGAAAAGGAGTCCAGCTTTGGAAAAGGTAAGTCTCACATGTCTGTAAGATATTAAGAGGATTGCCAGAAGGCAGCTGAATTTATGATCTGGTGTACAAGATGGGAATGTCGACTGGAAAGGGGATTTGAAAATCATCAACTTCTTGTCAGGGGCCTGCCAAGCAGAAACTCAAGTGAAGGCCCCTGATTTTATTCTACATCCTACACACCAAATACAATACAGTACAACTTTATACAAATTCTTCATTCTCTGAAGGATGTCATTGCAGTTGTGGGTAACTTTACTATTGTAAAACCCCTGTGTGGTGTGACTTTTGATAAGTGATGGAATTATCTGTGTTCCTATGCTATGAAAAAGAGTTATATTTATCTCATTCAAGTTACGATGGAGATAAATGGAAAGAGTGCAATGTTTCAGAACTTAAAGCAACTTGGATATTTCATTTGAGACTCTGTAATTGTTCATATAACCTTGAAGAAACTATAAAGAAGAAAAAACAGGAAAAAAATTACTAAAATGTATGTATATTTGTTTGTTTTATAAAATTAAAAAAATGACATCATTTTTACTTAAACACATTTCATGGCATTAATTATATTTGCATTGATTTATGGCAGGTATTTTTACCTTGGGAAATAATGCCTAAATGATTAGACAGATTTCTTTTAGCATGAGTAAGATACTAATGCTACATATTTTGGGTCCTAAGACAGAGCAACATGGCCTGGAGAGATAGACTTATTCTCTAACATACTTGCTTTGCAAGCAGAAAGACCTAAGTACGATCCCCAGAACCTATGTTAAAAAAATTCAGACGCGGTGGCACATGCTTTAATCCAAAGTGCTGTGGAGGTAGAGACAGCTGGACCCCTTGGTATCATCGGACCACTAACATAGCCACAACATTTTATGGGGCTCTGCCCCTTAACAAAATAAAACTGTTTTCAAATAATTTGGAAAAGTCATCTTGGCTCTTGTTCTCCACTTCCAGGACTGTCCAAATATGAGCAATTCCATTATAACTGTTGTAGCTATAATCCTATAATGCCAGCCAGGCCTCTCCTCTGGTATGATGGGTTCTATCTCATAACCTATGAACTAAATGAAGCTTTACTTCCTACCTTTGCATCCTTTTAGGTAGTTGACTACAGAGAGGGGAAATGCATCGAATACAGTAGCATTCATTGGTGACTTTTTGCCTACAAACACTCACAACTGAAGGTAAACTATGTTTCATTTTCTCTAGCTTATTTCTACTTCTGTATTCATTTATTTCAACACCAACATATTTCAAAAGATGTCTCTCAATCAAGTTTTGCATCAAGGACAGAAATTTAGACAGAGATATGCAAAAGGCCTGTCCTCCAAAGACCTCACTACTCAAGAGGTTTGTATGAAAATGGTGATGGTGATGCTACTTCAGAGGTGTCTGCAAAGTCTGGAGGTCAATAGGAAAGTTCATCATGATCTAAGAGGAGATTTTAATGTGTTCTTTTATTTAAAACATATTTTTGACCATGAAATATATTTTAAAATCCTTCTGTGTACTCTAGGCAAACAGAAGGATAATCTGCCCTTGTACATCACTTTATCTGTATTAGTTAGGGTTCTCTAGAGCAACAGCAGAATTTATAGAACCAAGTCTCTTTCTATCTCTCATGTATATGTATATATATGATTTATTATAGAACAAAGTCTCTCTCTTTCTATCTCTCATATATATATGATTTATTAAAATGACTTATAGCCTCTGGTCTAGTTAATATAACAATGAATGCCTATCAACAGAAGGTCCAAGAATTCAGTATCTGCTCAGTCCCTGAGGCTGGATGTCTCAGCTGGTCTTCAGTCCAGGCTAGGATAATGAAGAACGGCTAACCTTTAGCTATTGTTTCATCCAGAATAACTTCTTTGAAGTGGGATAGTCTTTATGTATGCTGTGAATATGTGTTGTTCTCATTGGTTGATAAATAAAGCTGCTTTTCCCTATGGCTAAACAGGATAGAGTCAGGCAAAAAAATCTAAACAAATATACAGGAGAAGGGTGAAGTCTGGGAGATGCCAGCCAGCTGCCACAGAAGCAAGACATATAAAAAATAAGGAAACAAGCCACAAATACTGTGACAAAATGAAGATTAAAAAGTATGGATTAATTCAGATGTAAGAGCTAGCTAATAATAAGCCTGAGCCACTGCCCAAACATTTATAAGTAATCTTAAGCCTCTAAGTGGTTATTTGGAAACTGGTAAGGGGGAAAGAAACATCCAATTGCACTTCTTTCATCCACATGAAGAAGCAAGACATCCTTCTTATAGGAACATTAATTCTGGTTAAATTTTTACTCAAATCCTGTCTTTGTTATCAGATTATAGGTTTCTTAATAAGCATACAGTACCCTTTCCAAGTGTAGTCATCATTATTCCAAAGCCAAAGATAAGAGTAGGACCTAAAAGCACAGCTATTCTTTGTAACAAATAAATGTTGTTGGCAGCAACCAATGGAATATGTTCAATCAGATTAAAGTGAGTGGGCCATGTAAGGGAGGGTCACGTGCAATTACCAGGGAAAATGTTCAAGATTCTAGAGAGTAAGTATAATTCATCATGCAGAGTGGACAAAACTGGAAAAATATGGCGTCTGAGAGGGATTTACTTCAGAGTCTTGAAGACATGCAAAAGAGCTCAAAATATAATCTGTTAACAGAAGGTAAAGACTGAAGGACTTTCCAGAGAATGGTTGTGAAATATTTGGTTCAATGAAAAAAATACCTTTATCAAAATGTAAGGAATGGAAAAGAAATTTTAAGTCTGGTATGATTTTCTGATCAAGGGCAGTGAATTCTAGGGGAGATAGGGGTGGAAGGACATGGTTTAAATATTATTAAATGGTGAGGATCTAGCTTCTAATTTGAATACTCCATGGATGATCATGCTAAAAATACAAATTTGAAATTATAGAATAATTCAAATAACTCTAAAAATAGGAAAAATATGTATCCTTACTCCAATCTGTGGAAATATCTATTCTTATATCTTTAATTTACATGAGACACTTGGGCCATGAAATATGTCAAAACACTCTTGTAGACCTACTTCCCAAGGAAACAAGTGAAAAATATTTTTAACTGCCATTTAAAATCTCCAGAAACAACTACTAGATAAAACAAAAAAATAACCAGGCAATATTCAAGAAACGTTTGGAATTCAGTAAGATGGGGGTGTTCCTGTGTTGTGCTGCGATCCCTCTTAGTGAGAGGCACATTCTAGAAACTACAGTGGAGTAAGCACTCTAGACAAAGTACACAGGACTGGTGCTCTAGGCTGCTAATCCAACTCTTCCCAGGAGGATTTTCCACATTGCTGGAGATACATGAAGCACGAGCTAAGTCAGCAGTGAATGCCACTGAGAACCAAAAGGTTTCATGTTTCTTGTTGTAGCTTTTCGTAAGGCATCTGTGTCTTGAGTGGGAATTAGAGACACTAGGGCATGTCACATAACTTTAGTGTTCTACTAAAATTCCTGCCATCTCTGTGAAATTCCATCCCATCCTTTGATTCCTCTAGAAAGACATTCACTTGATACAATGGCCTTATCCCCAAACACTAGACCCATGTTACAGAATCAATGAAACACCTAACCTAAAAACAGGTTCACATAAATCAAATCAATGCAAACTATTAACATACGTCTGAGAAACAGATCTTATCTAGCTCTTTAAGAGTTTATTAGAATGCTTAGCCATGGCCCTACTGCAGCCAGGGTCTGTGTCGATGTCTGTGACTCCTGATATCATCAAAGGCCATGCCAGTCCCAGGGATATGGTTCACCATCTGTGGCCATGATGTCCAAGTGTCACTCTGCTTCTGGGGTCATGCTGATCTAAGAGTCCTGCCCTGCCACCTGGGACCATGGTGACATGCAAACCTAGGTTGCTGCTGAGTATGATGTCTAAGTATGTGGTCCTATTGCAGCTGGACTATGTTGATGTCTGTGGCCCATGTTGCTGCCAAAGGCCACAAGGATATTTGCAGTCTAGGTCAAAAATCTTGGCCATGCTGGAGTCTGAGGCCATACTGATCTGGGTGCCCTGTGTTGCCACCAGGGTCATCATGAAGTCAAGGCACAGCTACTGGCTTGGGCCAGGTCTGGGTCTCTTGCCCTGTAGCAGCAGGGATCTGAATTGATGTCTGTTGTTCTTTTTACCACTGAGGGGTGTGAAGATTTCTGGGGGGGGGTTCTGGTCAGCCACTTGAGATCATGTTGATGTCTGAGGGCCATGCTGCTACAGGGGCCGCTAGCGATGTCCAGGTCTGAGCTGTTGTGGAAGACCATGTCTGGGTCCATGGTTCTGCTGCCACTGGGGTCTGTGTCAATGCCCAAGTTGCCATAGGAGGACATAATAACTATGTGCCTTGAAATCCAAGGGCTGTGCTGAGCTGGCCTCCCTTCACTGGTCCTGGGTTAGTTAACCCTGCTGCAAACTTTACCCTGCAGCAGGAGAGCTGGCCACACCCCTACAGGAGACTGGCCACACCCCGATAATGGGCATGGGAGAGATGGCCCTAAAGGCATGGGCATAGAAGAGCTGACTCCACACCTCACCAGAGGAGAGCTGGCAGTCCCAGTGGCCCAGACTGAAAAGCTCAGCTACTGTCAAGACCCACAGCCTGGGCTTTGGACTGGCCCACACTAGCAAATACCCCATCTATGACCTGTTGGAGTGGGTGAAGGGACTGGTCCTGTGGAATGATAACTGCAGATTCTCCATGCTTCAGAGCAACAGCAGGATATCTGAGAGGAGTTTTGGTGAAAGGCTAGTGATGATGGTGTACCGGAGGCTTTGAGCCAGACCACTGACTCATTGCCATGAACATTTGTGTCTGGGGATGATCGGACAAAAGGCTATACATACTGCAGCTCCCAATGTCACAAAGATGAATGAAGGGGAGTTGGAGAGGAGTGGAAGACTGAGGAGTGAGGTATGCTTTTTGTCTTGTTTTGTTTTTAATTAATTTGGAGGCATCTTTCGGGGGAAGATGCAGGGTTGAGGGGTGGATATGGAGAGACTGGAAGGTACATGGGATTGGAGTGCATGATGTGAAGTTTCCAAATAATCAATAAAGAATTAAGTTTTTTTTACTTTAAAAAGGAAGTTTTAGCAAAATAATGAGGAAAGTATGTTTCAAGTAAGGAAACACTAAAGGAGGCAATGCCACAGAAGTGTATAAGAGCTTTGCAAACCAACATAGCTTGTTAAGGTTTTAGCTTTGCTGCCTGAAGTGGTGGGGACAAGCCAAAGATAGCTTATGAACAAGATGTTCAGACTTTTGGCCTTTTCTATCTTGCTTATGATAAATGGTTGACTAGGTTCTGGGAATGTTCTACCACTGGGAGGAAGCATTGAGAATGGAGAGGAGGAGGCAGAAATCTTGGAGCTTTTATTGCCTCTTAGCTTTGTGATTTCTGCATCCCTCATGTTAAGTGCCACTCCAGAAGCCCACAGCACATGTTGTGTGGCATTCTGCAGACACTACATTGTTTCTTCTTTGCCTTTCTCTACCATCTAACAGTCTTTATTTACAGCAGCCTGAGATCAGATATCTTCATATTTTATTACATGTGATTATAGTCTGATTTCATCATTATTTATTTTACTCCCTATATGTTGTAATTTTTAACCACACAGGATGCTGAATGTTGGTTTTAATGTCTTTTTGTTTCATGCAGCTTTTTACTTTGAGGATAAATAAAATGTTCTAGGTTCATCTTATAACTATAGTATCCGAGACTTAAAACCACCCATCCACAGATGTATCTTTTAATCCTCTTTGTGATCTAAGGTGTCTCGTTAGTACTGTGGTTAGTTAGCTTCTGGCTTCACTCAGCAAACACAGTTTCAGAAGGCTCAGCAACACTATTGGTTTATTCAGCATTCCCTTGTCGCAGTATCAGTAACGTACCTCCCACTCTGCTCCTCACCGCACACAGAAATTATTTTTCAAGGTTTACTTGTATTGGCAGGGGAAAAACCCCTCAAATTTAGGAATAGTGGGTCTCTCCACTCACTAGCTCTGGGATATTGCACCAATCTTTATGAATGTGATTAAGCCGCTATGATACTCTTGATATTAAATTTGTTAGACATTATTTCTGGCTTATGTTTTTCTAATGTTTTGAATTGAAACAGAATTACATCCCTTCCAGTTCCTCCTCAACCATTGAACATCTAACATGGCCTAGTTGATAGTCTTCTTTCCTTTTATTATATTTGTTACATAAAAATTAGCGACTGTTTTGTGTGTGTGTGTGTGTGTGTGTGTGTGTGTGTAAAACACCTGATTTCAGGACTGACCACTTTACATTGGACAACTAATAAGGCGGCTTGATGTAGGAGGGTCATCTGTCTATGTGTTACTTTCATTGGTTAATACAGAAAC
>LOJH01054667.1:0-11989 GCA_001685095.1 Ellobius talpinus
TAGGAGAGCCAAAACAATCCTAATGGAGACCCTGTTATTCATATAATAGAATTTTAAGCTGGGTTTAAAAGAAAAATAAAGAAAAATTAGTGAGTCAAGAGAAGCACCAAAAAACTACCCAGTGAACAGATTTCTCTCTTCTGCTGACATTACCTATTATAAATAAAATTAAATAGCTAACATTATAGTAACATAAATCCATTCTACCTGAAAGCGCTAGGTGGCAATCCAATAGATAGAGCCATGATCATATCTGTACCTTAGAGATGAGGGAATGAAGAGAGAAAACACTGGGCCACAGCCATTTCATGCTTTCTCCAAATATTGTACATCATGTGAGATTACACAAAAACTTAGCTCCAGGGTTATTTATATACTTTTTTCACAGTAAAAACATATATAATTCCAAATAATTCATTAAACCAGATATTACCTAAAATAGCAAGATAACTCATAGGTTAAACTAGTTTCATAAATAATATTGCATGATTCTGCTACTCTCCTTATATGACCATGGAAATCACTTAGCTTTTTTATATTAATTAAAATCTTTTTATTTATTTTGTGTACCCACTGCAGTTTCCCTTGCCTCCTCTCCTCGTGTTCCTTCCCTACCTCCCATCTACCCTCTCCCTATCCACTCTGTCTTAGCTGCTGTCTCTACTCAGAATTTGGCAGGCGTACCATGGGAGTTAGCCAAGCATGGCACATCAAGTTGAGGCAGGACCAAGCTTTCCCCCTGCAATAATATTGGGAAAGACAATCAGCATGTAGAAGAGGTTTCCAGAATCTATTTCCGGTACTAGCGTCAGGTCCTGACCCCACTGCTAGGATACCCACAAACAGACCAAGCTACTTAACTGCATGCATGCAGAGAGCTTAGGTCGGTCTCATGAGTCTTCCTAAACATTGGTCCAGAGTTCACAGGCTCTCACAAGCTCGGGTCATTTTTCACCGTGTCTTCATTGTGACCTTGACCCACTGGCTTATATCATCCCTCTCTTCAACAGTACTCCCAAACTCTGACAAGTACTTGACTGTAGATCTCTGTTTCCATCAGTTACTGGACAAAAGGTCGCTGATAAAAATTAGTGTAGTCCCCAATCTGATAACAGGAGATGACCAGCTCAGGCTATCTATTCAGCATTGCTAGGAGTCTTAGCTGGAGTTATCCTTGTAGACTCCTGGGAGTTTTCCTTGTACCAGGTTTCTCCCTGGTCTTGAAATACACCACCATGAATGCATTTATTTCATTACTCTGCCCCCCACATTTCATCCCCAAACTGACCAATCCCTCAATTTACCAAGGAGGTTTCTTCAATTTTCCTTTCCCCGGGAAATCCATGTATCCATCTTTGAACCCTGCTTGTTATCCAACCTCTCTGGGATTGTGGATTGTAGCATGATTATCCTTTACTTTATACCTAGTATCCGCTAGGAGTGAGTATATACCATGTTTGTCATTCTGAGTCTGGATTACGTCACTCAGAAAGATTTCTTCTAGTTCAATCTATATGCTTGAAATTTTCATGTCATATTTTACAGCTGAGTAAATACTTCATACTTTAAATATACATATGTCTTTATCCATTCTTTGATCAAGGGGCATCTAGGCTGTTTCTAGTTATTACAAATAATGATGTAAATGATATTAGTATGATTTAGCATCCTGTGGATATATGCCCAATTGATGGGCATCTGTTAGTTCTCCCAGTCATACATTGTTACTTAAAATTCTATCACATGCATAACAATAGAAATAAGTAAATCATAGAGAACTTCAATTTCTACCAAAACACATGAGATGGATATATGGATGTAGATTGATAGAAAATATAACAGTGGATAAATACAGCACATGGTCACGGTCTTTTATGAGATTATTTTGTGCTCATCTATCTTCCCATTAGCATTTATGGTGCCAAGATATCACTTTCCTAACAGATGCTTGTGCCTAACAAATCACGTTCCTCTTAAAATTACTTGAATCTTATTTCTCTGGCCTCAGTCAAGTCTCCATAGAAAATTAGGAAAAAAAATCTCAATCAAGATATCACTTTCCTTGCTCTCCCTCTCAAAGCACAATGAATGTCCATTTAAGGAAAGTGATACTCTTCATATTCTTCATTTATAATGGTGGTCTTAGATTCCACATATTTTGACCTTAACTTAGACAACCCCTCCTTATTTTACATTCTGTACTCCTTTTTCTTTTTTGTTCTTTTATTTTTATATTATTTAAATAACATCTTTTTTTCAGTTTACATACCAATCACAGTTCCCACTCCCTTCCCTCCTCCCATTTCCTCCACCTTGTCCCCCACACTACCCCCATCCAATCGTTACAGAGTATAAGGCACATTGCTTTGAGGAAGGACCAAGGCCCTCCCTACTATATCTAGTTTAAGCAAGGTATCCCTCTACAAATAATGGGCTCCAAAAAACCAGCACAAGCAGTAGGGATAAATCCTGGTTCCCACTGCCAGTGGCCCCGCAGTCTGTCACAGACAAACAACTATCACCAATATTCTGAGGGTATAGTTTGGTCTTATGCTAATTACTTACTTGTTTGGCCAGAGTCGGTGAGGTCCTGTTAGCTCAGGTAAGCTGTTTCAGTAAGCATCCTCAACATGGCCTTGACTTCTTTGCTCATAGTCTCACTCCTCCCCCTCTTCAACTGCAGTTTGTGAACTCAGCCCAGTGCTCCCCTGTGGTTCCCTCTATCAGTTGCTGGAAGAAGGTTCTATGGTGATTTTTAAGATAGTCATCAATCTGACTACAGGGCAGAGCCAGTTCAGGCACCATCTCCTCTATTGCTTAGGGTTATAGTTGGGGTCATCCTTGTGGACTTCTGGGAAATTCTCTGGTGCCAGTTTTTTTTTGCTAGCCCCATAATGGCTCCTTCAATCAAGATACCTCTTTCTTTGCTCTGTATCTCTGTCCTCCCCCATCTTGACTATCTTGTTTCCTCAAGTTATTTCCCCCATCCTCTTTTCCCCTCCTTTTAATATGTTTAATTTAGAAAGAATAAGAATGTGTTTTTCCTTTGTCTCATTTGGATGGAAATATGTCAACTTTATCCTAAACAAGTTTATAGCCTAAGATGTGTTTCTACAAAACGAGGAGCTAGGCCTTTTCTAGAAAATAATCCAAAATATTATTTCCCTTCCATTATTTATGGAAAAAAGTAAACCTTACCATGTTTGAACTAGACTCAGAAATTGTCAAAGCACACCCACTAAATTCCATTCTGATATTTCTGTTTCTTGCTAAGTTATCACAATTTAAAATTAAAAATAAACTTTTCTTCTCTCCTAGTTAAAATGGGTACATTCAATGATTTATCCATAATTTATGATCCTTTTACAGTAATGTGGGTTTCAATACCCTTTTTACTCCTTTGCAAAGAGTTTTTCTGTATACCTTGTGCTGTCCTATTTATTTTCTTTTTGTCTTTGCTCCCAAATTTTTAAGATTTTATTTATTCTCAATGATGCATACAAATGTGATTCCATTAAAGTACAATAAACTGCATTGAAATTATGTAGGAGGAGGGAGAATTTCCCCTTTCTTTCAGAATATATATTGCACAAAATGACTGAAAACTCAGATTGATCGTTTTATCCTTCTTGAATTAGTCATTCTTTGTTATAAAACTAAATGTTTTTAATGGGTTATTGAGGCACTAGAAAAAGACCTACTGTTTTGCCTACTAGTGAGCCAGGCATTTCTTTGGCTTTCAATATTCACAAATTCATTTAGAGAGGGATTACAAATGAGTCAGTTGGCTGTGAAATGTGTCTTGCTAAAACAGTTTTCATTTCCTTAAAAAACCAAAAGATTATATCATCTTGTATATCACCAGGCAACTTCATTTTGTAATGTGACTTTATCATGTTACTGAAAATAAAAATCTGCCTAGCAAAGAATAAAACTGGGATTTCAGTAGAAAAGTCTTTATGAATTTATTGACATTTAGTGTCTGGTATTTTAAGGAAGTTTACTTATAAGAAAGTTTATTATTATGCGCATCAAGAACTAAATGTTTTATTTTTCTATAAAAACATGTATAATTGTGTGCAGCAGTACATATGTACATTCAAAGAGAAATCTTGGGAAATTAAGGCAGAGGCTATGAATAGATTATTTATTGTTTTCTCTTTCACTCTATATAATGAAAAGTAAGAGTCAATATAAATAAAATAATATTAAAACCAAAATTTAAAAATTAGAGTTTGAGATATAATGTTTAAATTGTATTGAAAGAGTTCCTTTTATTTTCTTAATATTTATCACATTTGTCTTTATACTCTTTATACATATATAACATATATATAATATATGTAATATATCAATTATAATTATATACACATATACACAAATGTATATACACATTCAAACTCTACAAAACCTTATTGTTGAGCCATTTTGGACCTAGATCCTGTTGTCACCAACTCATGGTTGAACATGTACTATCTTTTGAAGTGGAATATTTTCTTTCTTCTTTTTATAGTATTCCTGTTCCCTGGTAGAAAAAGTCAGCTTCCTGTAGTACTATTGTACAGTAAGTAAAAAGAAAAACATTGTAACTCTGTTTTCTAAAATTTTCAAACCCATTACTAGATGTCCCATGTGTGTTTCTTCTTCAAAGGCTGGTGCATGGCATTTCCTGATTCTGCATTCCTATTTTTCTGTCTTTCATTCTTTCTAAAAATATTCTGTTGAAGCCAGACTCCTAAAATTATTTTCCTCAGAAACCATGTCGTTTAATTTTTATCCACTGCTTTTCAGATGATTCTCTTGTGGTATGAATAAAAATACCCCCCATGGGCTCATGCATTTGAATTCTCAGTCACACTGAAAAGACACAATTTGGAAGGATTAAAAAAATTAGGAGGTGTGGGTTTTTTTATATTATTTTATGGAGTAGGTGAGGTCTTGTTGGATAAAGTATGTTATTTGGGATGGACACTGAGATTTCAAAAGCCCATTCCAAACCCAATTTCTTTTTATCTCTGTGGATCAGGATATAATTTTCAGATATTTCTCCATCATAATACTGCCTTGCTTACCATTGTGCTCCTATCCATGATGACACTATATAAAGCCTATGAAACTGGAAGCAAGTCCACAATTAAATGTTTTACTTTACAAGAGTTGCCATGAACATAGTGTTTCTTCACAGCAATAAAATAGTGACTTAGATAAGACTTTGGCCAAGAATCTGTCCTGCATGTAAGACGTGCTGGATCAATGGTGGCACAGAACATATACTAACCCATGACTGGTCCAAACTGTGGCTCATGCCATGAGAGGGAGCTCACTCCTGACATTTTTCTGGATGTCAAGTACCGGAGGGAGGAAATCCCAGAGACTCAGAATAGAACCAAACACAACTGGTGAAAAAAAAAGTCATTGAAATGATTTCTAATAACATTCTTCTATAGTCATAGGTGGGTCATTACCCCAGATGTCATCAGATGAGTGTCATCCAGCAACATATGGATTCAGAGGCATAAAGACAAACACTAGCCAGAAACAGGTGGAAGCCCACAGAAGATCAGGGGTTTATAGGAGAAAGAGGTGAGAAGTAAACCATGTGACCTTGTCCTACAGATTCAACTAACCAAGAGTTCATAGAATTCACAGAAATTGAAGCAACAAACATCAATACTTTATGAATCTGAGCTAGCTCCTCTCCATATACCTAATATTTGTAAGGTTTGGTGTCTTATCGAAGTTCTTACACTAAGAATGGGGCTGATCTGTGACTTTTTTGATCTGTTCTTGGTAATCTTGTCTTACTTACTTGCCTCATCGAGCTTTGATTTGAGGGTTTGTGACCAGTCTTATTGAATCTTGTTAGACTGATCTTTTGTATTTTTCTTTTCTTTTCTTTCTTCCTTTTTGGTTTTTCAGGGAAACAGAGGAGGAGTTTATCTGGGGCAAAGGGAAGGTGGGTGGGTGACTGGAAATACTCGAGGGATGGGAAACTGCCTTCAGGTGTAATGTATGAGAAGAGAATTTTTAAAAAGTTAATTTCCTAACTGACCTCTTTAGGACTCTTGGTAGTGATATCATTTTAAAGCCTTTATGAATCTTCTATGATATGAATCATTCTTATAAAAACCATCCTTAAAGATCCTCATCTACTGTTTGAATATATAACTATACCTGAGAGGATAATATAAATATAATAACCAAATTTTATCACTTCGCAGTTAAGCTTTTTATGGCAGTTTCTTCCCATTCTACAACAAACAATTTAATAGTAAACATAGAAAGAAAGGCCACCATAAGCATGTACAGTCCTTATATTTATGAGGTTCCTCACAACATCCATTTCCTTATTCTTCTTGAAAATTTATATACTTCCTTAATTTTGTTTATTTATAGTTTTTAGGAAGAATGGTTGAGTATATAAGCCCAGTTAGTCTGAAACAGGCAATGTAGCCAAGAATGCCCATGAATTCCTAGTCCTCTTGTGCTCTTATTCTCAAGTAATTGATAAAAGCTTCTCATCACAATGTGTGATTATTATTATTATTGCTTTTTATTATTATAACTATAATAATTTTTGTAGTAAGTAGTATAGTTGTGGTTCCTGAGCCATTACTATGTCTTTGACAAGTGACAACATTGACTACCACATAATGAACTAAATAACAAACAGATAAAAAATTATAAATACTCATAAACTATTTCCTATGTCACAAATGAAAAAATAACAGGAATATACAAATTTCTTGAAAACACGCCTCTTTAAGAAACTATTTCTGTTTTTGTATGTATAATGTTTCAGGGCTGACCCAGTTATTTTTCAAAATCAATTTAAGACATAATCCATGAGACCAACAATCTTTCTGTTGTACCCTTTGAGATTATCTCACTGGTGAATTAGTATGTCTATTGATAATTCCTCTTTTCTGGCCTAGTTTATGTAACCACAGCTAAGAAAGACATCAAGATGATATGAAACACATCCATTATTGTTTCCATTCAGTGTGTTATATCATTGATTTTGGAGTATATAAATCACACATATGTAATTTCAAAAATAAACTGAAGAGACTGAATTTCATTTTTTAAAAAATCATGAAGTACTATTATAAAGATAACAGAATATGTAACAAAAAGAAGATTCTTGTTCTTGATGCGCTTACTTCCCTCTTGTTGAATGTAGTATTAAATATTTCACTTATGATTTCTGTCTCAATATAGCCTCCTTTGGTAAGATTTAGTTTTTTAGAGTACAGACTCTTTTATTTCTCTTCATTATGGTATAATGAACAATTCAATATCTGCTTTCTCTAGCTCCATCCTGATTCTTCCCCTTGCCCTAGTTTATCTCCTGCTTTTTGAAATACCTTAATCAATGACAGTGACATCAATACAGGTGCTCACACAAAACAATTAAGTTTTAATATCATTTGCTTTTCCCATTTAATATAGTCTACTACTGAAAAAGCTTTTTTAATAACCATTTTTTCAATTAGAATATGAGTATAACATATGCAAAATGTCCATTTTTTGTATTACATGTAAAGTAAATTCATGAATCTTGCAAAAAATAATAAATTTAAGAACTTTGGAAATGCCTCTAGCTTTTACATTTGTAATTCTGTTTATTCGGCTTTTCTTTTCTTTTTAATTGGTTTTATTGAGCTATGCATTTTTCTCTACTTCCCTCACTTTCTCTCCCCTCCCCTTCAACCCTCTCCCATGGTCCCCATGCTCCCAATTAACTAAGGAGATCTTGTCTTTTTCTACTTCCCATGTAGATTAGATCCGTGCATGTCTCTCTTAGGTTCCTCACTGTTGTCTAGGTTCTATGGGATTGTAAAATGTAGGCTTGTTTTCTATGCTTTATGCCTAAAAGCCACTTATGAGTGGTGAGACAGTTCCATTTACAAAGTATATTACTAACCAGAATGTGAATCTGAGTTCAAACTCTGGAACCTGTGGCAAACTGAAAAAGCTTCTAGTGGGAAAAGTTACCTGTAATGCCAACAGTGATGCCAAAAGACAAAACAGAAAGAAGTAGACTTGTAGACAAAACAGAAAGAAGTAGAGCTAGGAGATGAGTGATGGAGACAGGCAGAACCCTGAAAGTTTGTGTTCCAGGATGCCTACTCTTGAAATCCCTGAGTAATGAGATGCACTGTATCAATATTAAGGATGGAAGAAACACAAAGAATAAAATGAAACCCAAGATTGTCTCTGACATTAACACATCAAAGAACAATACCCTTGTGTGTACAACACATAACAATATTTTGTTCAAAATGATAAGTCTAAGAATCTTGACATCCTCAGTCAAAGTGAATTACCCTGCAGCATCAAAATTAAATACTTAAAAAATAGAATATTGATAGTTATGGTGGTTTGTATGAGAATGATCTCAATCAGTTGATTTGTTTTAATCCTTGTTCCCTAGTTATTTGGATGTTTGGGAAGGTTTAGAAGATATAGCCTTGTTGATGAATTCATGACCTTGTTAAAACTACACCAAGAACCTCCCCCTCCCATACCTGCTGTCTGTGGATCAGGATGCAAAGCTTTCAGATGTAAAGCTCACATGTGCCATAGTCATACCTGTCTGTTTCCCACCAGAGAGATTGCAATGGGGATGTTAAATGGGAAGAGGGATGGAAGATGTGGATAAAAGAGAGAATACAGGAGTGAAAAATAGTACCCTGTGCCAAGTGGCTGTAGTGTCTAAAATTACTAGAAGAAAGAGAGTAGGAGGTGCATATTGGAGGGATAATAGTAGGGAAAATGATATATTACAATCTTGAAGAGAAAATGACTGAAAAGTTATATATATATATATATGTATATATATATGTATATATATGAGATAGATACATACATAAATATAATACATAATAATTACATCATACATAAATACATATATTTTTTTAAAAAAAATCACCTGTTTTTCAACACAGACAAAACATATTTACCTTCTGTGAAGTTAAGCCCTTCAAGTCTAATACCAAATGTGCCTGATCATCAGTAACATCTTATGAAGCAGACTAAGATTAAAAAGATCACCCACAGCAAAAGTAGTATCTTGAATATATCTGCTTAGCACATGAATGTTGAAGCTAGGTGATTGCCACAATTTAGATGACAACCTGATTTTCCTAGGAAATTCCAGATATCCAAACAGCTAAGAAAGAATAAAACAAAATCTTAGTGTTTTTTTTTTTCTTTGAGAAAAAAACGCAGAAAATATGATGTGGGATACCCTTTTGTATGCTGTGATTTTGTCTTATTAACATTGATTAATAAAGAAGCTGATTTGGCAAATAGCCAGGCAGACTATAGCTAAGTGGTAAATCCAAGCAGAAAGACAGGGAGAAAGAAGGCAGAGAAACGGAGATTCTAGCAGCCACCATGGAAGCAAGATACGAGGTAACAAATCAGAAGCCTCTTGGAAAAATATAGAAAAAATAGAAGTTGGTTAATTTAAGTGGTAAAAGTTAGTTAGTAATATGCCTGAGCAAATAGACCAAAGAATTTGTAATTAATATTAAGCCTAAGAGTCATTATTGCAAACTGGTGGGCATGAGAGAGACTTCAAGTAACAAAAATATATTTATAAATTATACCTTTATGCTGGAAATATATATGCTTCAATCCACAGAATAATTGTCAAAATTTTTACAATATGTTGAAACTACAGCAACTTTGATAGTTTAACAATAGGATTAAGAAATAAGATAAAATTTTATGTAGTTTTATCTGTAGCCATTTTAAAGAAGTCATGTACACTCAAATATTAAGTAATAAAGAGGTTTTTGATGCATTGAAGGTGTTCAAATGAGTTAGAACATTAATAATCCCATCTGGATAAAGTGAAAATGTGTTTCCTTGAACATTAATCATACTGAGGAACAGGTCAACACATACATTTATTAAAGAAGTTTCAAAATCCAAACTTTTAATAAGTGAAAACTTGTGTCAAGGCCCCTTGTTCCCTAGGAGGAATTATCGCTCCTTCTCACTGAATCACACCATATTATGTGACAAGGCAGATGATGTGTTAGTGGCCACATGCTGACTGAGCAGCTGAACAAAATGAATTAAAACCAAAACCTGAAAACATCTAGAGCTGCAAACTTCTTCGCATTTTTAATAAAAATGAAAGAAGTTTATGTTGATTATACAATAAAGTAATTGCCACAATTATTTTCACATATAACTTTGAATATTGTAATTGAATGATAAATTATGACTTTGCAATACATATGTACTCTAGATTTTACTTGAGTTTATAGAGATATTCATAAACTATATAACTACATGAGCCAGCAATGTGAAAAAAATCACAAATGAGATCCAGTTAACATGTTACAACAATTTATTTAGTAGGAGTCAAATGAGACTCGGAGTTTAAAGTTATAAAGGAGACTCAAGGTATGGCAGCCATGCTAATTACGAATGCTGATATTCCTCCACATCTGTGAGTTTTGGCTTATTACCTCAATCTCACATTAGTACTTCTGTCAATACTCTGTAGTAACTGATATAATTCTTTATGTGATCCTCTATAATGGACATAATTTAGACACTAGCCTAGAACAGCATAAAAAAGCATGTCTAGCAGTGCACTGTCGCTGCTACCTCACAGGCCGATCATCAAAGCTGCATCTATCTTTGCATAGGTACTGAATTCATTGATATTATTTCACACTCTGCTGGGAGGAAGAAAGCAGAGTCAGAGAGAGCTGCCATGGATCCACTGGCGACAGATGCTGAAAATTTTACCCTGTAAGCCACTGCCACGTGCAGTACACAGGTTAATAAAAATGTGTTAAATTAAGATGTAAAAATTAGCCAATAAGAAACTAGAGTTAATGAGCCAAGCAGTGATTTAATTAATACAGTTTCTATGTGGTTATTTTGGTGCTAAACTAGCCAGGAGGCTGGGACAAACTAGTGGCCGCCCTCCTTTCAACAAATGTCCTTCTGCTCACCTATCATAAGGCTTTTGCTTTCAAAGATCTTCCTGCTGCTGCAATGATATTGGAATTTAGGTCTTCTAAAATAGATATTATGCACTCATTATGAGGTATCTGATACACCTTTCCCACTTCTGTGTGTTCATGCTTCTGATTCACTGTTATCTGTTTTCTTCTCTGGAGTTTTGTTTCTTATGTGGATGAAGTCTAAGTCAGTCAAAACAGCCAATATTTTCCTTATTCAGTATCCAGCAACATTATTGTCTCTAAGTAGGGCACTGTTGTAAATGTGGCCCTTGATAAAGAGTATTTCCCTTCTTTAGGACACCTCTTAAAGATTTCTACATCTGGTAATTATTTGAACATCATTTAGTACTTCTTGATACTAAACATCATTTTCATACCTCTGTGTATTAAAGTGTTTGCATTGGATCGTGAGATGCACTATGGTACAAATACAAGGCAATGTGAAAATAGTTTTGCCAAAAATCTTTAATGTAAGTTACTGTGTAATGTACAGCATTTAATGTGAAAAACAATATTTTTATTTTAGATTGGAATGGGAGAAGTTGTGTCTGCCAATGGTGCAGCTATCAAGGGAAACTGACTACTTAGAAAAGTGAAGCCAATGAAATTGGTATAACTTTCATGCATTAAAATAAATTCTGACATTGCAGAAGACAAAAAGAAAGAGTGGGCCTCAGAGAAGTTTCTAAAAATAAAAAATGGAGATTTGTTTTGCCCTTAAGCTTGAGTAACATCCTGAACTCCTTGCCAGTTTGCAATGATATCTAAATTGCAGTGGAATTTCAATGAAGCTATCCTCTAAACTTGAGAGTAATGAAGTAGCAACTCACAAATATTCTGCAGAGCAGATGCAGCTGTTGTATTGGGCTATTTTGGTAATGACGATTGCATGAAAACCATAATGTAAGTTTGTACCAATGAGGGCTGGCTTGTTGGGATTTCTGTCCCGCCCAATACCCCACAGCCAGCAAGTCCCAAAGAAAATCACACAG
>LOJH01054668.1:1398-11989 GCA_001685095.1 Ellobius talpinus
AGCAGCAGGCCAGGCATAGAGGTATATTCCTGTATATACTTGTAATCTTAGCAGCAGCAGGCCAGGCATAGAGGTATATTCCTGTATATACCTGTAATCTTAGCAGCAGCAGGCCAGGCATAGAGATATATACCTGTAATCTTAGCATTTGGAATGGAGAGCCAGGAGGTCCACCGTGAGTTTGAGTTCAGCTTGGTCTGGGTAGTGAGTTCCAGGCCACAGAGCTGCAAAATGAAACCCCATCTCAAAACCAAAATAAAACCAAAGAGCAAAATAATGAAAATAGAAATCTAAAACACACAAGAGAGCAACAGCTTCCCCATGGCTTGGGACCTCAAGTGGAAGAAACAAATACAAACTTGCCGAGTAGTTAAATTAGTTTTGTATAGTGTTCTAAATCTTATTTATTGTTTGTCTGTTATAGGTCATCTACTTAAAGAAGACTCCAGAAGAAGCCTACAGAGCGCTCCTGTCTGGCTCAAACCCGCCTTATCTTCCATTCAGGTACAGCTGCTGCTGGCTTGGGCTACACTTGGCATGGCCATTTCTTAGAGTAAGAGTACGGGGTCTTGTAACTGTCTAACCGTTGTGACCATGATGCTGTCTGACCTGAAATGAGAACTTTTTCCTCCTCTACATTCTGAGTATTATTATTTTTTTTAGGCTTCTCCTTCCAACTAGGAAGAAAAACACATGGCCTTTTCTTTTTAGACATCTTCCCTGACCCTTGAAACTTTTTTATATTTTGACAAAGTGCTTAAAGTGCAGAGGTCCTGATTTATGAGCTAATTAGATTTCAGTAATTACATTGCAGGTTTATCCAGCCAGTCTTTCACTGCACGAACATTGATTGAGCTCTGGCTGCCTGGCAGGGCAACTGATAGACTCTGGACCCACAACTACATCCAGGGACCTAAGATCCTCTGTTCATTACACCCATCTTCAGGAAAGTTCTCTATCATTTCAGCACTGGAGAAGAAGACTGTGTTAGTGTGTGTTGGGAGATGGAAAGTTTCCTCAGTCTGTCTCATGGCTGTGTAACGTGCACGAGAGTATCTAACCACTCTCCTACAGTCAGATCTGCAGGTCATTTCCTGTCCTTCCCATTGTGGCTTTTCATTCACATCGTCTCAGGTGTGTTTTAAGAAGCTAAAGCTACTGTGGAGAGTTTTACTGCATTGTTAGGCATCAGGACAGAACAGTCGTCTGTTGAAAGGTACTCATTATAAGAGGACTTTTTAGGCATGCAGAGGTGCTGGTTCCCTGGTTAAGGCCCTTGTGTTTTACTAGAATTTTGACCTTGACTGTAACTCCAAGTCGTGTTTTCCTGATAACTCAGAAAGTTATGTTTACACTAAACTGTGTCTCTGAGTCGAGCCTCTTTGCACACTGTGTGTGTGACGTAGACAGCGCACCATGTGGTGCATTCAGAGATAGTGAGGTGTTCAGATGAGAGGATGCTATTGCTCTTCTGGAGTTGGACAAAAGAAGCCACCTGCGGGCCCCCCTCCCCCCATGCTAGGAAGTTAGTCGGTTCTAGTTAGAGACTGCCTGAGGCCGTGGAATCTTTTCACAGGACCTCTTCACACCTTTCTGGGTACCCACTGTGGCCTTGGCTTTGTCATCATTTAGGTTACGGCATTCACCAGGCTTTTTACCCTTTTTATTTTATGTTATACTTTTATCTTCATTGTCTAGACAGTTTTCAGTTGTTATTATGTAACTGCTGTTAACGTTTATCCATTTAAAGATTTCTTTTTAAAAATCTTGTGTCTGTGTGTGGGTCTGTATGTGTGTAGTGTGAATAGTGTATATAGTGTGTGCATGGGAGCGCTAGTGCCAGCGCCAGTGTTAGTGGAGGCCAAGGGCATCAGATCCCTGGGAGCTGGAATTATAGATGGTTGTGAACCATTTGATATGGGAGTTGGGAATTGAACTTGGGTTCTCTCTAGAGCGCTGTGTGCTGTAGACTGCTGAGCCATCTCTCCACCCCACCCCACCCTAGTTATCCATTAAAATATAATTTTTTTATTGCTTACATTTTTTCTAAAACAGACTATTTTGATAGCATGTTGAAGGTGTGGTTGCCATTTTTGTCTGTGCTCTTCTCTGAAATGTCTGAGTTCCCATACATATTAGTTATTTTCTACTGCTGTGATAAGACACCGTAAATGTGACTTAGAGAAGGAAGGGCCTATTTGACCTTCGGATCCCAGAGGGATAACAGCCGTCATGGCAGAGTGCAGGCAGCGGGCAGTGGGCAGTGGGCAGAGCAGCTAGCAGCAGAGGGCTCACATCTTAAACCTCAAGCCCTAGCAGAGACTGCTGAATGGGTCTTTAAACATAAGAGCCCAGCCCCAGTGACATACTTCCTCCAGCTACCCACACCACCTAAAGCTGTCCAAATAGCTCATCCAGCGGGGGCTGAGTATTTCAAATGCCCAAGCCTAGAGAAGATATTTCTCATTCAAACCATCACTACCATTTGAACTGTATATCCTCACTATTCCTAATAAAAGAGTTTTTTGGCTACTGTGAACTTAAACAACACTCTTCTGCAAAATTTGTTCATTTGGCCTACATTTACTTGAGCTGGCCGTTCCATGAAACCCCATTTCCCGCCTAAAACGTTGACAGTCCTCTTGCCTATAATTCTCTAGTACCTTTTATACATCACAGTACTACACAAACCATGGAAGCAAACTTCTTGTAATTATTTGTTTGCATGGATGAGAGTGGAAATTGATGTTTTCCTATTTGTGTAGCAAGAGATTTTTACACACACACACNTATGTATGTATGTATTGTTTTTTCCCATGCCAACTATGGGAGTCTTAGGGATCTAAAGACAGTTAGGACTGGTTACCAATCTGGAGCAACCCAGTAGAGTGTATATAAATAAATAGGCATAGGAAATAAGACTAATGTCCCTTAGACTTTATGTGGGAGCACAGAGGACAAAGATTTGGCTTTGGAATTGACGAACAGAGGTGAGATCTAAGATAGCCCCATAGGGCGCCTTTCATGGTAGCATGAAAACTGGGCCCAAGAGTCCAGGGGTTGATTTTTGCGTACTTTTAAATTCATATGGCATAGGTTTTCAAAAATTACATCATGTTTCGAAGAGTACTAAATCATATGAGCTTTGTAATGTTTGGTATCAGTGCATTATTAAAATAAAATAATTGATCTATGTCTTTTCCTATTTGAAGTCACAGTTTAACTTTATAATTGTAGCATTCTATGAATCTGACTGACGTTTCCCTAAAGGGCTGGAGAAGATAGCTAAATTGGCAAAGTGCTTGCAGGACAAGCATGAGGACTGGAGGTTGGTGCCCAGAACCCGCAGGAAAAAGCTAGCTGCGGTGGCATGCACTTGTAATCCTAGCGCTAGGGAGGCAGGGGCAGGTGGGACCCTAGCCAGCCTAGCCTAATCGGTGAGCCTTCGCCTCAACTAAACAAGATGGCCAGCCCCTGGGAACGGGTTCTGCACGCACCTTCACGTGCACTCACACACACATAAACTTGCAAACGTGCCCCCAGTGCACTCACACAGGACCACACCGACATGCAGTCTCCCACAAAGTCCCTGAAAATGATACAAGTTCAGAAGAACGAGTTGTGCATTGTTACCACTTCTTGACGGACTCAAGTGTGTTTGTCTTTCATGACTGTTGGTCATCCCTGGTGCGCTGTGGCCCTTTAGAGGTGACACTGTTTGCTTTACTGTTTGAAGTCATTCTTGGGGTGCTCTCCTGAACGTTAAGGCGTTTGTGTTGAAAATTGTTCTTTCTCTTGTACTAAGAATGGCCAATGTGTTTATCAAGAGCGACTGTAGCTGAAAACTGGAGGGAAGGGATATTTTCTTCCTTTGAGTCTGTCTGTCCTCAGGACTGGCTTGGCAGCTGGCCTCTGTGGGAACAAGGGACTTACAGTTCTGGGGGCAGAGCCAGCAGAGTTTGACTTGGCAAGCCTGGATGAGTTTGGTTGTGGCTTCTCCTTTTCAGCATGCCCCAAGCTGAGTCTACGTTGTTGGTCAAGCATTTTATAAAGTCAGATTATTTGCTTCTTGTCTAAACACCCACAAGACCCCTGTCCTTAGTGAATTGTTTTTGTGGCTAGCCAGTGTTAGTGGTTGTCAAATCTGCACTTTTAGATACTCATGCAATTGTGAAAGCTTTATGTTTTACAAAAACATCATATATTGACTAAATTGCATACTCTTGAGATTTTTGCATGCATATGTGCATATGTGTGTGTATTCGCATGTATGCAGGTACACACAAGTGGAGGTGTGCTGTCTTCAGGTGCTGCCTGCCAGTTCTTTGAGTCAGGGTTTCTCACTGGCCTGAAACATCTCAAACAGGCTAAATGTGCTGGCTTGTGAGCCCCAGGAATCCACTTGTCTCTGTCCCCCCATTACTTTGATTACAAGCATATCTGGGAGGGGTTGGGAGAGGAGAAGCCATAATCAGAATATAATGTATGAAAAATTTCCTTTTCAATAACAAAAAAAATCACAAATAGAAAAAAAATCTTTAAAGTCTCACCAAAATCATTCCAAAACACCACCAGCAGCCAAAAATCAAACCAAACCAAACCAAACCAAACCAAACCAAACCCCAAGCATGCATATAGCATTGTTCTGTATTTGGGTTCTGATGCTCAAACTCAGGTGGTCTTGTCTACAAAGCAAGCATCTTACCAACTGTGCTACTTCCTTGGGTCTTTGGAGTTTTTAAATCAGTTTGGTAAGGTTTTTTGTTTTTGTTTGTTCATGATCATTCCTAAATATGCCAAAGTCAATTTGTGTTCTAGGATAGCCCAGGGCTACACAGAGAAACCCTGTCTTGAAAAACTAAACTAACCAACCAACCAACCAACCAACCAACTAACCAGCCAAACCAAACCAAACCAAGCCAAACGAAACCAAGCAACAATAAAACAAAAAAGAAAGAAAAAGAAAAAAAATTAAGGGGAATAAAGTCACTCAGAAAATAAGACCCAAGGACTTAGTTTTAAAGACTTATTCAGGAAGCATGGTAAGGAAAAGATTATCAGGTGAAGAGGGAGTCAGATGGCCTCTCTCTAGCTGTCGGTGGGTTGTTTTGTCTTTGAGAGTTCTGGGTAAGTCCAGAAATGACATTTGTATGCCATGCCCACCCCCACTCCCCCTGACCCAACTTCCCTACCCCCAAGCTTGCTGAAGATCTGGAGTCTCTGGCTGTTAGGTCACTGTTCCCAGAGTCACGCGTACTCCAACTTGTCAGAGTACTTGAGAAGTTTTATGATGGTATCAACACTCAGGTTCCACTACCGGAAGTTCTGATGCACTTGATGCCAGCTGAGATCTGGGAATTGGCTTCTGAATACTTTCCGTGTGACCCTAACATGTGAACTTGTGGCTGCTTAGAGAAATGCTCTCGGATGATAGAGGAAATGAAGCACAAGCGGAATGATCAAATTTTAGAACTTCTCTTCTCTCTTGGGAATTGTAAAGCATATTCCTATTTAAAAGAGTTGATTGATGTTGAATAATGAATTCATCTGTTAAACCCGAAAGTTTCTAACGTACAGATTTCCCTCCTGATTAACATGAGGCAGAACTACTCTCTGGAACATTCTAAGGCAGGTTTCCTGACTCACACCTGGGTGGAACAAAATGATCCCTTGGGATCAGAATAATTTGCTATTATTTGTAGAACTGTTTTTGTGCTGTTTCCCGAGAGTCTGGGAAATAAAAGTGGCTTTTCAAATAGTGACATTTTTATGCACTATGAACAGGGCTAGCCAAGCTTTCTCCCAGAACATCCTGAGATCAGTCTTCCTTAGCCAGACTCTAAACCTCCCACTGACAATCCTTTAATGCCACTTACTCTGCAAATGGACTCCTAGTGTTTGTGTTCAGGGAGGTGTTTGTTGTGTTTGCGGATGACCCTTTGTGATGACTTGGTTGCTGAGCTATGAGGCTGAACCTTAATGGGAGATCTCAAAAGCAATTATTGTAGATCTGTTGGGCATGCCAGAACCTGCAGTTCTTTTAACAAAGGCTCGGAAGGGTCAGCCACTTAGAACTTGGCACAAGGATACCTTCTTCTGAAGCAAAACAAACATGTGTTGGTAGATGTTGGTGATTATAAAGCATATCTCTTCACATTAAACATACGAGATACCTGCCAGCTTAAATATGGCATCATGATTTTTTTTTTATCAAAGTTTGTTTAGTAATTAACTTTTTACTTCAAAGGGTAACAGTTCCTTACCACATATATATTTTTCCTCTTGAGTTTCCAAAATGTGGAAACAAAAATGTGTTTTGTGATGGTTTTGTTTGCTTTTTTTTGGGACAATTTAGTCCTGACTGTCCTGGAACTAGCTCTGTAGACTAGGCTGGCCTTTAACTCAGAGAGCTCCTTTTGCCACTACTTCCAGAGTCTGAGATTAAAGGCGCATACCATTGCATTTGGCTAAAATGTTCTTTTGATTTTTGGTGGTCTTTGGGGGTCCGTCCTAGGACTGCATGGATCTTTTATAAATTGTTGATTTGGGTGCTTAGCATTGGAGAAGAATTCAGTGAGGTGGACAACAGTTGGCTTCTACAGTCTAGCCTGCTTAGTCTGTTCTGAACAGCTATGTAATGTTTTCTGGAACTCGGGTGGCCATGGAAAATAGACTCTTAACACGTTTTTCTTCTTAATAAAATGGCAGTTAAACACCATTTACAGAGCCTGAGACCAGAAACAACCTAAAGTTTTGTGACCCCTTAAACTTACAGGGAGATGAGATCCAGCTCTCCCTCTCTCTCCCCCCTTCCTCATCATCATCACCCGCCCCCCCAATCATATGACAGCGATTTGTGTCATGAAAGTTGGCTCATACTATTTTTTTCTATTACTACTTTTGTGGCTTCAGGTTACTGCTACCAAACTTTCTGTAGTGCAGCCAGTGCCCAACTTTTGTGTCCTCTCTGTGTCTAGCAGCCTTGGCTGTTAAGGTAGAATGACAAGGGACTGTAACCATTACCTTTATGACAATTTCCCATTATCTTTATTTAATTTTTTTTCAAGACATGGTTTCTCTGTGTAACAGTCTTGGCTGTTCTGGAACTCACTTGGTAGGTCAGGCTGGCCTTGAACTCACTGAGATCCACCTACCTCTACTTCCTGAGTGCTAGGAGTAACATTATTTTTATTTTTAAGGAAAAGTTGTGGGCTGATGAGATGGCTCAGTGGGTAAAGAATTTATTGTGCAGGGATGAGGATCAGAGTTATGATCCCCAGAACCCACGTGTGTGTTTATAACCCCAGTGCTGGGGATGCAGGCATAGAGGGGTGGGCTTGGGCAGATTCCAGCGCTTGCTGCCAGTCAGATTGGCAAATCTAGGTTTAGAGAGAGATGCTGTCTCAAAAAGTAAGTTGTGGGGCTGGAGAGTTGGCTCAGTGGTTAAGAGCATTTGTTGTTCTTGCAGAGGACCTGGGTTTGATTCCCAGCACCCACAGTGTGGTCCACATCCATCCATAATTCCAGTTCCGTGATATCCAATGCTCTCTTCTGACATCTGTGGGCATCAGGCACACACATGCACAGAAATACATGTAAGAAAAACACTCAAAACATAAAAAATAAATTAAAAAATAAATTAAAAAATAAGCTGCAGGGAGCTGGAGAAATGGCTCAGCAGTTAACAGTACTGCTGCTTATAGAGAAGACCCTGGCTCAGTTCCCAGCGTCTTCATGCTCATAACCGTCTATAACTCCAGTTCTAGGGGACCCAAAGGCCCTCTCTGACTTCTTAGGACACCAGGAATGTATGTGGCACACACACATGCAGACAAAATATTCTTGCACATAAAATGTAAATACAAATTAATAATAAAAATAAACGAGAGCAATAATGAAAGACACCCAATATTGATATCTGGCCTCCAAACATATGTACACACACACACACACACACACAATTTGTATTGTTAAGTGGGTGTCAGTCAACAGTTGATGAGAGGCACAGAGCAGAGCTCTGTGTCTGTCTTCTGGTGCTATAGCTAGTTCTGTACAGGTCTGTCTTGCTTGCTTGCTGTGACTTTTTAAGTTGTGAATTAGAACCAAGTTCTCATTTATTTCTATTTCTTTAGATGAGCCAAGTGATTTGTCCGAAATCGGATGTTAAGTCTGAAAAGCAGGAGACTGTTTCACCTCTTACTTCAGGTTGGAAACAGCTTTGGACCCTGCCCTCATGAGGTTATTTGGCTTTGTTCTTTCAGGGGCTGCTTTGTTGTCTCCACAAAGTTATTTTCATCTTGTTGATCCAAAAGCTATAAGCAGTCCAGTCTGTCATCCCCTGCAGCTCTTACTCATATGCAATCCATCTGCTCAGAGGTTGGAAGTTCTCAGATATCATGCAGTATTATGATATCATGTAAGATAGACACAATAGTGTCCAGTTCTCAGGGACTATATAATATAGGGTCATACAATATAGGCACAATACTGCCCAGTTCTCAGGGATTATATAATATAAGGTCATACAAAATAGACACAATAGTGTTCTCAGGGATTGTATAATATAGTGTAATACAATATAGACACAATAGTGTTCTCAGGGATTGTATAATATAGGGTCATACAATATAGACACAATAGTGTTCTCAGGGATTGTATAATATAGGGTCATACAATATACACACAATAGTGTTCTCAAGGATTATATAATATAGGGTCATACAATATACACACAATAGTGTCCAGTTCTCGTCTAGGGCTGCACTGTTTACTATGTGCTCCTGAACACTTGAAATCTGTCAAGTTTGAATTGAGATCGATTGCAATTGGACGTTAAAGGGTGGGCCAGGGGGTGGCTTAGTGTGTGATGCACTTGCTGCTAGACCTGATGACTTGGTTTAGGTTTCTGGGGATCTTCATGGTGAAAAGAAAAGTTGTCCTCTAACTTTCATATGTACACTGTGGCACATGTGCACACGCATGTAGCAGATAACACTCACACATGAACACAACGATTTAAAAATACTTTTTTGAAAGAAGGGAAACTATAACTCTTGAATAGGTGCTGAAATGATAACATATAGTTGATTAAGCAAAATATATTATTAAAATTAATTTGGTTATTTTTACATAGTTACATAAATATAGTAATAGATTTGCTTCTATTTTATGACTGTCACTATATTTCTATTGGGTGGTAATGATATTGGGTACATTATGCTGTTTTGAAAAAATAATATAAATGTATAGTTTTGAAAGATCAGTGGATCCCAGCAACTAAAGGAGTTCAAAAATGTTTGAACGAACTCCTAGTGCACGCATCATTTATTCTTCCCTTTGTTTGTTCAATAACATGTACAACATAGCTGTGTGTGCAAGTCTGCCCTGCTCTCTGGGCACACAGACAAGGGCCATGCTTTCTGTCTTTAGGAATGCCAGTCTTGTGCTTGAGAAGCACTTAGAGAAGCGCTTAGATGATGTTTGATAAAGATCATTTCCAGTCTACCACTTTCCAATCAGTCCATGGTTCCTAGCTGCTTACTATAGAGCCGTTCCAGAGATCCATGGGCTCAAAGCATGTGCAGATGAGAGCCATTTGTTGGTATCTGTTAGTCCGCTCACCGTCAGTTCCTTTGGTTCTTTGGTGGAGTCCCCGCGTTGTAGAGCGCATGCTTTGTCTCCATTCTTCACTTGGGACAACTTTGTGTCTCACGTGATTGACCTTCACACTGTGGCTTCCCTCTGAGTGGTTTCTTAAATTCTTAGGTTACAGGAAGTGGTGTGTTAGCAGCCTAGCTTTACAGAGTGTCCATGCTTGTGTGAAGGCAGTTATTTACAACTGATCTAGGCTTTCAAGATTTCTGAATATTTTACAATCAAGGCTTGGGAGCCTATATATAAGACATGTTTGATGTCTGGAACCTGAGAAAACCAGACCCTTTCATCTGTGAGTTTAGTCTCCTTAAGTATATACTTTTTCTGCTTTCCTGAAAACTAAATACAAAAAAAGAAAAGAAAACCCGAGGTTAAAATAGTCTCTGTTGTCCATTGTATTTAGGCATTCATTCATTGGTTTTTGTTTGTTGGTTTGTATTGATGCTCCCACGATCATTGTAGACTTTGATAATCACCCAGGAACAGCTGTGTGGTTCAGGTGACTATGAAGCCAGAAGTCACTTGTAGAAAGAATTGTCAGGATGGGTGAAGTTCAGATAATGCTGAAGAGTGAGGCAGAGCTAAATCTGTGTTTGGATGTCTCTAGTCTGAGATTGGCAGTAACATTAGTCTTTTTTTATTAAAATTTTTTTATGATGTATTTATTTTTTTCTTAATAAATTTATTCACAAAAAGTGAGATTGCAGAGGTTCTGGGGGCTGTACATGGTCAAGGGCCTGGTGAGCTCTGTACATGGGACAGGAAACAAGGTGAAAGGGTGCTTCTTAATAAAAAAATAATGGGAGCTACAACCCCCACCCGATTAAAAAGACACAAAAATGGACGTCTCTGAGGTAAATGGGGAGCCTGGGGGCTTAGGGGGATTGAAAAGGTTTTCACAGGTGCCAGAGCTTCAAGATGGTGTCACAGGCACCGC
>LOJH01054669.1:0-13354 GCA_001685095.1 Ellobius talpinus
ATCTTGTAACCTGCCACATCACTGAAGTTATTTATCAGCTGTAGGAGTTCTTTATTTCCAGAGTGGCTGTACCGGTTTGTAATCCCCTCAGCAGTGAATGAGTGTCCATGTTCATCCACATCCTCTCCAGCATATGCTGTCAGTTGTTTTGTTGATCTTTACCATGACTGCAGTGAGAAGAAATTTAAATTTTTTCCTGATTTGCATTTTCTAGTTGCTAAGGATGATGAACATTTTTAAAAAGCTATTCCTTAGTAATTTTTATTTCTTCCTTTGAGAACTCTCTGTTAAGATTCATGGCCTACTTTTTATTGGGTCATCTGTTTTCTTGACTTTTTTTAGTTCTTCAAAAAATGAAAAGCAAATCAGTGCAATTAAATGATATCATACACCAAATGACCTAATACATATCTATAGACTATTTCACCCCAACATGAAAGAATATACATTCAACCAAGAATTTCAAAAAACAAGAACAAACCAAACTCAAACCTGTCAGATGACAAGAACTAATAAGAATCAGAGCAGAAATCAATGAAACAGAAACAAAAAATCCAACAGAAATTGTTGAATCTAAGAGCTGGATCTTTGAGGTGATAAATAAAACTGACAGACTTTTTACCAATTAACTGAAAGAAAGAAATAGATAACCGAAACCAACAGAATCTGAAATGAATAAGGAAATATTATAAGCAAAGAAATTTGGAAAATTATGAGATTAGTTTAAAATTTGTACTCTATTCAGATAGAAGATCTAAAAAAATTGGATAGAATTCTAATTTTAGCCAAACTATTAAAACTAAGCCAAGAAGGGTCAACAACCCACGCAGACCCATAACAAATGAGGAGATAGAAATTTCCAGTTCAAAATCCCAGGCCTAGATGGTTCACACCAGAACTCTACCAGACTTTCAAAGATCTAAAATGAATATTTCAATATTATTAAAAAATTGAAACAGAGAGATTCTTCCAAACTCCTCAATGAAGCAATATTGAGGCCAATATCCCTGATTAAAATAAATGACACTATCCCCAATAAAATGCTTACACACTGTATGCAGACACATATCAAGAACATCATCCATTACAATCAAGTTGGCTTCATCCTAGAGATACAGGACTAGTTTAACATGCGTAAATCAATAGATTTAATTCAGTGGTTCTCAACCTGACCCCCACAAGAACCATCTATTAGATACCTTGCCCTATCATATATTACATTATGATTCATAACAGCAGCAAAATTACAGCTATGAAATAATGCTGTGGTTGCAGGTCACCACAACATGAGGAACTGTTTTAAAGGGTTATAGCATTAGGAAGGTTGAGAACCACTGATTTAAAAAAATCATGTAAATGAGCTAAAAGACAAAATTACATGATCATCTCAATAGACACAAAAATACTTTTTGACAAAATCAAGCATACTTTAATGATGAATATTCTAGAGTTAGTAGGACTATATAAAACATACCTCAATATAACAAAGATTATATATGAAAAACCCAGGACTAATATTGTACTTCATTGAGAAAAATTTGAAGCATGTTATAGGAGGCTGCTTGTTTGTTTCCATCTGCTCAGCCCTGAAATAACCACACAGAAACTGTATTAATTAAATCGCTGCTCAGTCTATTTGATATAGCTTCTTATTGGCTAGCTCTTGCATCTTAATTTAACCCAATTCTATTAATCTGTGTATCACCATGTGGCTGTGATTTACTGGCAAGGTTCTGCCCAGCGTCTGTCTCTGGTGGAGCTACATGGCATCTCTTTGGCTCTACATATATTCCAGCCTGGCTATATTCTGTTAAGCCATTGGTTGGAAGCAATTTCTTTATTCATTCACCAATAAAAGCAATGCATACAGAAGGACTTCCTACACCATTTCCTCTTTTCTGTTTAAATAAAAAAGAAAGTTTTTAACTTTAACATAGTAAAATTACATATAAAAAACAAGTATCAAGCAAGAATTACAGTTACAATATTTATATCTACTTTATCTTTTATCATAACTAAGGCAAACTATAATTATAACTATCTATTCTTCAACTCCATGAAAGAATCCAGAAGGATATAATATTACCTAAGTAAACAAGAAGTGCATTGTAAGNTTTTATCATAACTAAGGCAAACTATAATTATAACTATCTATTCTTCAACTCCATGAAAGAATCCAGAAGGATATAATATTACCTAAGTAAACAAGAAGTGCATTGTAAGCAACTTCTAAAACTCTAGAATTGACAGAGACATCTCATTGCCTGGACAGTCACCCAATGTTCTTCTGTAATGTTGTGGGCACCCATCTTCAGCCTACAGGGTTATGGTATCTAGCAGACTTTGCCACAACACAGAAGATTTCAAAGACAGTTCTATCTATATTGGTAGTTTGTCAGTCACTTTCTTCAGTGTCCTGCAGAATATCTTGCAGACTCTTTTATGAAGTAGGAACCCTGAAAGATCATCTCACTTTTAAGCAAGTTCAGCAGTCTTTTCTCTGTGGGTCCTGCATGTCCAGTTCATAGAGCATAGCGGTGGCCAGGAAACAAACAAGCAACTTCCTACAACAGAAGCCATCTCAAGAAAATCATGAATGAGACAGGAATTTCTACTCTTCCTACATCTTTTAAATATAGTTCTTGAAGCATGAATTAGAACAATAAGACAAGAGGAGGAAATTAAATGGATACAGAAAGGAAAAGAAGAGATAAAATTATGTTTGTAGTTGACTTGATATTATACATGATAACTCCTAAAAATCCCACCAGAAAACTTCTGGAATTTATCATTGAATTCAGCAAAGTGTCAGGGTACAAGATCAGCTCACAGAAATCAGTATATTTTCTCTGTGCCAACAGCAACCAGAAGAGCCCATGTGAAACTTCCATTCACAACAGCCCCAGAAAGGCTAAGAATAAATCTAACCAAAATTATAACTGCAGATCTCTGAAGAAAGACATCAAAGAAGAAATTAGGAAAAGAAAAAAGCTCCTATGCACCTGGATTGGAAGAATAAATGTTGTGAAAATGACAATTCTACAAAAGGAATTTGCAGATTCAATGTAATTCCAAATGAATTCCTCACAATATTCTTTGCACAAATAGAAAAACTATCTGAAAATTTAATTAGAATTACAAAAGGCCAAGGGAAGTGAAAGAAAGCCTGAACAAATGACAAGGAGGAAGGGATTGCTAGTCCAGATCTCAAGATACATTGCAGAGCCATAGTAACACAAGCAGCATGATATTGACATAAATAGAGCCAAGATGACCTCTAGAACAAAGCAGAAGGCCCAAACAGGAGTGCATGTTAACTGTAGCCATCTGATATTTGGCAAAGATGCCAAAAGCATACACAGGAGAAAGGAACGTATCTTCAGCAAGTGGTTCTGGGAAATCTTAATGTCCACATGTAGAAGAATGCAATTAGATCCACATCTATAACTTTACATGAAAACTAACTTCAAATGGATCAAAGCCAGAAGAAAACATAGGCAGTTCCCTAAAATTACAGGTTTGGGAAAGGACTTCTGAGCAGGCCTCCCTTTGCCTGGGGACTTAATGCCAGCAACTGACAAATGGGACCTCATAAAATGAAAAAAAAAATTGGCACAACTAGGAAAGCAGTTGAGTGGAAAGGAGCTCAAAGCCCGAAGAGAATCATTGCTGGCCATGCTTCCCGTGGGTTCATTTTAGAGTCACTCAGAGTACAAACTTTTAGGTGGCTTTCTTTCTGTTACAGCTGTTAAAAGGGAGCTAAAAATGCAATGTGTTTATGTGTGTGTGCATTTGTGTGAGTGTGTGTGCATGTGTGTGTGTACATATATGTGTGTGTACATATGTGTATGTGTGTGTGTGTTTGGGGGAAGGCACATAATAAACAAGTTTAAATTGTGTATAGAAATAAGCCACAGACTTGTTTTGGGCAGTAGATTTTAGGCTATCTTCCAGAGATTCTGATTTTTTAGCTTTGGCATGAAGCCTAGAGATCTTTGTACAACACACACCAGGATGTTCTCACTTGTCTGGTCTAATTACCTTGTGAGGGAGCATGAATCTTGTGCCTCCAATTTGCTTCTACATCCAAATGACAGAATCTCAGGATACTGTAAAGCAAGAGCTCTTGGACTCTTGTCTTCATCCATGTTTATCAGTGCCATATGAACAGAATGCACAGCTCAAGTAAGTAAGGATCCACCCTCCATGTGTGGAGGCACATATGTTACTCCAGGAAGGAATTTCAGGGCTTGTGTCTATGGCATCCTCTGATGGCCCTGGGTTTAAGAGAAAAGCCTGTCAATGAACACTTGCTGCAGGATATCTTTTTAAAAGAATCACATGATCCTAAACTACAGTTTCTTCTAACACACCACATTTGGGTGACATTCTCAGGATGTTAGATCAGTTCTAGCTATAAGTGCTGCATCTCTATTTTTTCTTTTAAATGTGTGAGTTTGCATTATTCCATTTTTCTCTTCTTAATTTTTAATTAGCATTATATATTTTCAAAGTAAAATGCAATGGTATCATTTCTAACCTCCCTTTTTCTCCTCCACTCCTCCCATATTCCCTGTTTCCTTTCAAATTTATGGCCTCTTATTCTTTAACCCATTGGGATGTTCATCCCATGGGGAAGACTAATTCTTCTTCTCAGCAATTTTTGATTACCTGTAGTCCCATGGGATTCCCCCCAACCACAGTGGTGTTTTCATCATTCACATTTTGTTTAAGCAGTTATATTGCTGGGATTTCATGAGTGTAGCCTGCCCACTGTGTCCAGAATACTCAATCTTGCATTAGACTTCCTGGTCCTTTGGCACTTTAAATCTTTCTTCTCCTTCTTCTGTGATGCTCCAGTGGTCTTGAGTATCAGTGTCATTGTTGTAGATGTGTCAACTGGGGATGGGCAGCCACAGTCCGTTATTATGTGCACTTTGTTTAGTTATCAGTTTTCATACCTATTTCTGTCTGCTTCAAAGAGAAGCTCCTTTGGTAAGAGGTAAGAAATACGGTTGTCTGTGCACATGAGGATAAATATATAGAAAACACGTAGGAATCATACTGGTCTTGGAAATAGCAGTAGTAGGTTTTTCTCTGAGATCTCTGATATCACACGCTAGCGAGGGTGGCTAGGTTTACAGCCTCAGTCATAGTCCTCCCCATTTAGTGGGCCTTAAGTCCAATTACACAGTGATGGTTACCATTCAAGATATAAGTGCCACTGTTACATTTAGGGAGATCTTGCTGTGATGATCATTGTTATGGTTCACAGACTTCACATTTAAGTAGGAATATTGAATGCTTTTTCTCCCTGAGCAGCTTGCACCTCGTGATGTTATGAAAGCTCGTCCTCAGTGGGGAGTTAAGTCTTGCAGTTTGCATCTTCTGAGTTCTTTGTTCAAAGTGTATGATACCTTTAGCAGCATTTATCTTCAGCTTCTAGAAGTCAATCAAAGTAAAAGCAGTAACATACATTGTTTTGAAGAGTCTTTTGGACTCCCTTGATCAATGATTGAGAAAGAGTTTTCTTGTGCCCGGTACTGAGTTTTTTGTTAGTCTATGAATGTTAGAGATTATTATTGTTATTATTATTGCTGCTGTTATTTTCTAAAATAAACAAATAATTTTTCCCGTCTGATCACAATTTTTCCAGCCTCCCTCTTTTCCTTCCTGCTCCCCAACCCCCATCACTCATCCTCCTTTCTCTTCAGAAAAGGATAGACTTCCAATGTATATCAGGTATGCTGACATCCAGTTAGACCAGTTAGGCCAGCACTGTTTGACGAAGATGTTTCTTTTTTTCATTATATATTTCTGACTTCTTTATCAAAAATCATTTGTCCATAGGTATGTGGATTAATATCTGAGTCCTCAATTCCAATAATCAAGCTGTCTGTTTATATAGCAATACCGTGTAGTTTTTATTTTTATAGTTCTGTAGCACAGCTTAAAATCAGGGATGATACTTCTGGAAGCTCTTTTATTGTACAGGGTTGTTTAAGGTATTCTAGGTGTTTTGCTTTTCCATATGAAGTTGAATATTGTTCTTTCAATTTCAGCCCTCAGTTTGTTTATTTCCTGCCATCTATTTCTCTTGGGTGTGTTTGCTTCTTGTTATTCTAGAGCTTTCAGGTGTGCTATTAGGTCGCTAGTATGGGATCTCTCCACATTCTTTATGAAGGCATTTGTTTCAACAGACTGTTTTCATTAGTATCACATCATTGTGACCTATAAGTTTATATATATATATATATATTGCACATTCACTTTCATTAAATTATAGAAAGTCTTTAGTTTTTTCTTTATGTATTCTTTGACCCAGTGATGATTTAGTAGAGAGTTGTTCCGTATTCATGAGTTTGTAGGCTTTCTGTTGTTTCTGTTGTTGAAATATAACTTACATCTGTGATGTTCTGATAAGGTACGAGGGTTATTTGAATTTTCTTGAATCTGTTGAGACTTGCTTTGTGGCCGAGTAAATGGTCAATTTTGGAGAAGGTTCCATGAGGTGCCAAGAAGAAGGTATATTACATTGTGTTTGGGCGAAATGTTCTGTATATGTCTGTTAGATCAATTTATTTCTTAACATCTATTAACTCCATTAATTCTGTGTAGTTTTGTCTGTATGATCTGTGAATTGGTGAGAACTGGGTATTGAAGTCTCCCACAATTAATGTGTGGAGTTTGATGTGTGATTTAAGCTTTAGTAATATTTATTTTATAAATGTGGGTGCCTTTTCATTTGGGACATAGATATTAAGAATTGAAATATCCTCTTTGTGGAACTTTCCTTTGATGAGCATGAAATTTTCTTCTCCATCTCTTTTGATTAATTTTGGTTGGAAGTCTGGTTTGTTAGATATTAGAATAGCTACACTAGCTTGCTTCTTAGGTCTATTTGCTTGGAAAATATTTTTCCAACCCTATACTCTGGGATAATATCTATCTTTAATGTAGAGGTGTGTTTCTTGTGTGTAGCAGAGAATGGATCCTGTTTTCGTATCCATTTTGTTAGCCTGTGTCTTTTTATTGGGGAATTGAGACCATTGAAGTTGAGCAATATTAATAACCACTGATTGTTAACTCTTGTTATTTTATTGTTTATGCTGGTGGCATGCGTATTTCTTTTCTTTGAGTTTTGGTGCTATGAGATTATTTATTGTCTATGTTTTCACGACTGTAGGTCACCTCCATGGGTTGGAATTTTCCTTCTCGTACCTTCTCTAGGGTTGGACTTGTGGATAGATATTGTTAAATTTGACTTTGTTATGAAATATTCTATTTCTTCATCTAAGGTGATTGAAAGGTTTGCTGGGTATAGTAGTATGGGACTGGCACCTATGGCCTTTTCAAGTCTGCAAGACATCTATCTGTCCAAGCCCTTTTGACTTTTAGAGTCTCCACTGAGAAGTTGGGTGTAAAATTCTATTAGGTCTGCCTTTATATGTTACTTAGCCTTTTTCCTCCGCAACTTTTAATATTCTTTCTTTGTTCTATATGTTTGCTGTTTTGAATTTTATGTAGTGTCAAGACTTTTCTCCCTTGTCCAGTCTATTTTGTGTTCTATAAGTTTCTTTTACCTTTATAGGAACATCTTTCTTTAGGTTGGGAAATTTTTCTTTCATGATTTTATTGAACATATTTTCTGGGATTTTGAGCTGAGATTCTTCTTCTTCTATTCTTATTATTCTTAGTGTTGGTCTTTTCATAGTGTCCCAGATTCCCAGTATCTTCAACACCTGAGATTCTTTCTTCTATCTCTTGTATTCTGTTGATTATGCTTACACCTGTAGTTCCTGTTCACTTGCTCAGATATTCCATTTTCAGAATTCTCTGTTTGTGTTTTCTTTTTTTGTTTCGTTTTTGATTTCCATGTTTTGAATAGTTTTCTTCAGCCATTTATTTATTTTTTCTTGGCATTCTTTAATGGATTTAAGGGATTATTATATAATGGATTTAATGTATTATCCTCCAATTTATGTTTGTCTTTTTCTCAATTTCTCAAAGATCTTTTTTCATTTTCCCTGAAGGGCCTCTATCTTCTACATAAAGTTGTGCTAAATGTTGTTTTCTTGTGCTTCAGCTGTGTTGGATCGTTCAGGTCTTACTGTCATAGGATAGCTGGGCTCTGGTGGTTCCATATTGTCCTTTCTGGGTTTTTTTTTTGTGTGTGTAAATGGCATTTAGGTACCTGGGTTTGGGGTGATTATAGGTCTAGGTGTTGATTCCTGAGTTTGTCTTTGTTTGAATGGGTGTTTTGTTCCTTATTTTCTGTTTTCTCTCTAGTCTTCTATCCTAAGTGGCCAAGGGTTTTGTTGACTTGGGATTCTTCTGTTTTGTAGGGTGTCTCCAGTGGGGTTTGGGGGAACTGCAAGACCTCTGGGGTTTTAGGTGACAAAGTTGCCTCTGTGGTTCCAAGTACCCATATGGCCTCTGGGATTCAGGATGCCTGCCTGTCCTCTGGGAATCCTAGTATGAGGTGGCTTTCAGTACAGCAGAACTTTACTGCTGATGTTGTGGATTGGGATATGGAGCTCAGTTGAGGGGGTACAGTTGGGGACTCTTGGATGGGCTTGGAGTGTTAGCTGATTGTGGGCAGTGTCTTACCTTGTGTCCCTAGTTCCAGCCTAACTGCTGATAAAGGAGTCCTCTTCGGATGAAGTTGTAGGCCAGAATATGGAGCCCAGGTGGGAGGAGCAGTAGTTGCACCGACTTTGAGGAGTGTTAGCAGGTGGTGGACAGTGTCTTACTTGGGGTCCCTAGATCCAGCCTGGCCTCTGGTAAAGCTGCTGGAGTTATAGGACAGGAATATGGAGCCTAGGGGAGGGGTGCTCTTCAGACAATATTATTACCCAAGGAAGCATAATTTCATTTATACATATGTACATAAATATACTTACATGCATTTTATTTTAGGTAAATATAACATGATTTCTTATGGTCATTTCAAGCATTCTTATTTATTCCTTTCTCCCTCTGCATCTCAAACTTGGATATGAGTCATGTGGGTGTCCATGTCATGGTTCTTGCTTGTTCATGTTCCAACTACAGTGAACATCTTAGCGTGTAGCTCCTGGGGGTGTGGTGTCATGGCAATGTCCTTTCCTCTGTGAACCCTTTGCCCTTGCCTTTAGTATTCAGGAAATGATTTCTGTTTGTAGTTGTATCACTTTGTAATTCAGGTAGTCTGCAGAGGGTGGTATCTCTCATCTGATTGGACGAGTTTGGAGGTTGGGTGGGAGACCTTTGCACCATTGCTGTCTCTTTAATTCACTTGATGTGGAAGTCAGTCTTCAGAAGAGTATTCTGAGAGATGCAGCATCTTGAATGATGATAAAGGTGACCCAAGAGCAGTGGTGACTTGTGCTACTCCCATACCAGTAAGAGCCGTGGCACAGGGTCACACTTTCCTTCTCCTATTAGAAGGTACCAAGTTAACTCTGGAAATGAAAAAATCTGACAGGAAAGAAATTAGAGGCTTGAAAAGGAAAAGAACATGTAATACTCATTAGAATCTTTGTATCACTGATTGGACAGAAAGCATATAGTAATATGTTCTCTCTACTTCATTCCCAGCCCTGTGTGTGTGTGTGTGTGTGTGTGTGTGTGTCTGTGTGTGTGTGTAATAAATCCCTACACTTCACTTGAACTCATAAATCACATAATACATTCTTCCACAAAACAAGCAGTGGGCCTTCACTCTAGGTGGCTGTCATTCTCAGAGATGAAGATTTAATATGAGGACTCTGACTGTAGCCATTAAATTGTTTCAGCACCAGCAGTTGAATTTTCAAGGTCATACAACATGATCAGATGACCACAGGCCACAGAAGTCTGAATTCCTCTTAGCCATTCCCTATAAGGTGTCTGTCTTAATGATGTGTCATGCAGAGAGACAAGGGCCACAGGCAGGTTCCCCATTGGGTTTGTTTGCCTGCTGAAAGCCTTCTGTTACCATTTCAATTGCTGATTGTCAGAAAGGGCAACTTTGCATAGTAAATTACACTGCAATAGTCAGGCATTTCCTAAGAGATTCATGGTTCATTTTTACCTTAAAGACACCATTCTTCTTCTTTCATTTCCATTCTCTTATCTGTAATATGGGGTAATGATACCTACATTGCTTTTCAGCCCAATTATGAGACTTATAACAGTGACAAAATGAACACTGGTGAGGATGCCATGTCAGTGGAAATGGTGATACCTGGTGAGGATGCTGTTTCCATGGTGATGGTGATAAACCCTGGTCAGGATGCTGTGTCAGTGGTGGTGATGGTGATAACCCTGGTGAGGATGCTGTCAGTGATGGTGATGGAATGACTGAATTAAATGAGGACATGACCACTCCAAAGTATGGTTGTATCAGACCCAATGTTAACCTGTAACAAAACCCTACCTTCCTGAGAACCAGGTAACTTCCTGAAATGCCAGGAGCTGTAGTTCTTGGAAAATAACAGACAAACAACATGGGAAATTACAGTGGTTCTACGGGTTTGTCCTTAAATATTCCCTACAACATGTGTCTTGTGGCCACTCAGCTGGCATTCTAGGGAGTGGTACTGACCATCCTGGTCAGTATTTTCTTAAAGCTTACTTCAAATTTAACTCACAATTGTGGTACTGGTTTTTCCCTTGCAAATCTCAGGATTGACAGATGAGAAGGTTTTTATTGTAGATATGAGGGAGAATACGAGAAGAGCCATCTAGAAGAATCCAGAACAGGGAGAGGAAGTAGCAAACTGAACATGACCAGCAGACTGCACTGTGCCTTGAAAGGAGAGCAAGAGATGAGGGCAAAGGAGAGAAGGGAAGAAGAGAATCAGAAAGCAAATGGAGTGCATGGCCAAATGGCAGGGTTCTATAGGAAAAGAGGAGCTGGGGGAAGGGAAGCCCAGGGGGCTCAGGGTAGGGGTGGGGTGAGAAGAGCTGAGAGAAACCACAGGTACTCATTGAGCCTGGAGGCCAGCTGGCATTTTGGTATGCTAATAGACAGCTTGCAGGTTTCACCTTGGGCTTCTTTGTCTACCTACAGAGTGCTAGCTCCTAGACAAAGATCTTCCCACATAGGCCTTCAAAGGGGAGTGGCTTGGAGGGGATGTCTCATCAATGACTTGGGCCAGTGGAATGAGATGTTTTCTGTTCTTATTTACAAAGTTTCCCATTACTGTCCTTATTATACACATACAATTTCCCACTATCTGCAGTAATTTAGTGCAAATTGTTTGAGAACTAAATGTGTCAGAAAATGAATAGCTGTGATTGCCTTTAGAACTGGATAAACTATCTCCCTTCCACCTTCGGATAAATCCTTTAGTGCACAAAGTAGTTTGGAGATGGCAGGGGCATTTTAGAAGAGAAAAAGAAAAAAGAAAAGGGGGCTGCTGGCAATGGTGAAAAGAATTAGAAAAAGAGATGGACATGAAAAGAAGCAAAAAGAAGAGAAAAAGGATGGATAGAAAAAAGTAGACCAGGATAAAGCTGGGGCTACTATATCAAATTACTGTATTGACTAACAAGAAAGTATTATTGTTATAGACTGGATTTCTAATGACATCAACTTTCTGGATTTCTAAGGTCTGGTTCTGGTAAGGACATCTTTCTGGTTTTAATTTGTAACCTCATATGGCAAGAATCAGATAAAAGAGTGTGTTTGTTGCTTTCTGGTTGCTGTAACCAAATATTTGACTGGAACTGAAAGACCCTCACCCTCTGGGTGCAGGCCCAAGAGGGAGAAGCCCCACGACTCAATTAACCAGTCCAGCAGATGCAAGAAGCAAGAGGGTTTATTAACGATCACATAACTGGGTGTCTCTAGTCTCCCAAGAGGTAGAGCACCCTGAGCAGCAATTCCAGCAAGTTTTTATAGGCAAAACCCACAACGTTAGCATACTGGGTATGAGGTACAAAATGATTGGACACAACATTTTATCTTACACTAGCATATTGGGTCAGTCCTAGGCCACAGTTGTCTGTTCCATCAAATTTCNATTATCATCTATCTAGGGCATATGCTTAAAGCAGTTGCAAGCAGGCTTTTTGAGGTGGGGTCTTACATTTTCAGAACAAACTTAAAGAAGGAAAAGGGTAGCAGGCTTCCTTGGACCACCAGCCCCCAAATCATGACATGGAAACTTATTATTCATTATGAATGCTCGGCCTTAGCTTAGGCTTGTTTCTAGCTAGTTTTTCCTTTTTAACATAAGCAAACCCATTTCTATTAATCTATGTGCTATCCTGAGGCTCATTGACCTCATCCATGTACTGATCTTTCTGCTTTCCTGTTTTCTCCATGTCTGTTTGGCTGGCTTCCTAGCTGAATGGCCATCTCCCCTATTCTCTGCTTGCTAGCCCTGCCTATTTCTTCTCTGCCTAGCTTAACAAGTATTCTATTCCACAACAAAAAGTTTATTTCAGCTTAAAGAAAATGACACAGCCCACTATGGTGGTGAAGTCCCGGTAGCAGAGAAGTGAGGTAGCTGATCACATCACTTCTGTAGTCAGGAAGTAGACGGGGATGAATTTGAGGGCTTAGTTCACTTTCCTGGGTTTATTCAATCTGTGACCATAGTCCATGGAATGATTCTGGCCATATTCAGAGTGAATCATCCCTTCTCAGTTAAACCTTTCTGGGAGTGCACTCACAAACACACCCAGAGGTATGTTCCCACCATGATCCTAAATCTCATTAACTTGATAACCAAGATCCATCTGTACGGAGAGGATTTCAACATAGGAATTTTAATGGAATCAAACATTCAGATAATTCATGACATTCTATTCCAGTTTTTAAAAATCATGTCCATTGCAAGCAAAATTCATTCATTCTGTCCTTGCAATTTTGAAAGTCTTACCAGTTTCCAGGATCAACTAAAATATTTAAAATGTCATTGTGCTTATTTGTTTTCTTGTCAGTTTGGCACAAATCAAGGTCATCTGGAAAGAGGGAACTTCAATTGAGAAAACGCCATTGTCAGATTGGCCTGGGAACATGTCTCTGGTTCTTTTTCTTGGTTGATTGGTGTGGGAGAGCCTAGTCCATTAAGGGCAGTAGGAAGGGTAGGAAGGCCTGAACTTTAAAAGAAAGCAGGCTGAGAAAGTCATGGGGAGCAAGCCAGTTAGCTATGTTCCTACTATGGCTTCAGCTTCAGTTCCTGCCTTCAGTTCCCCAATGATGTACTGACTATAACTTATAAGACAAATACACTGTTTCCTCCCCAGGGGGATTAATGGTCAGTGTTTTATCTTAGCAGTTAAGAAGTGAACTAGCTGCTGTCACTGGTTCCTGGCTGCTCAGACTCCCAAAATAATCACACAGAAACTGTATTAATTAAATCACTGTTTGGCCCATTAG
>LOJH01054671.1:0-11989 GCA_001685095.1 Ellobius talpinus
TTTTGGGAGCCTAGTCTGTTTGGATGCACACCTTCCTAGGATGGAGGGGGGCCTGGACTTTCCACAAGGCAGGGAACCCTGACTTCTCTTATGACTGGAGAGCAAGGGGGAGGAGGAGTGGRGGGAGAGGGAGGGAAATGGGAGGATGGGAGGAGGTGGAAATTTTAAATAAATAAAAAAAGAAAAAAGAAATAAAAAATAAATAAAAGAAAACCAGTTTTTCACTCGTATCTTGGGGAACAATTAAATATATGGGAAAACAAAGAAGCTAAAACGTATGCATACACTAATGTGTCCTATGAGTTACATACAGCCTATTTATAATAAATGTCTATCATATACAACTCATTAGTCTCTTACCCTCCCACCATGCACCTATATAGTTTCTGGGTCAATTCTGTCCTGCACTCAAACACAGCAATTTCCCTGGTCCCAAACAAGATAAAGTTGTTCAAGTTTCCCTCAAACCCTTCTTAGTTGGTTAAGCTTTCCTGATGAGATAAGACTCCACCCTGCCTGGCTAGAACATAACCGGCTCCAAACATGCTAACGCTCACACAGCAGTTTTTCAGTGTCTTTGAGGCAAACTATTGTGTCCTATGCCTAGGAAAGAGCTAGAAACCCCTATAGATGTCAGGGAAGTGCAGGGGTCTGGGTATTTCTCTAAGCAGCTTCTTTGGAGTGGGAGAGTGGGAGGAGCTGGACTAGGATGAGGCAGACCGTCCAGCATTGCCTTCGCCAGCTTGTGCCACCTGGGGACGGAGCACGACCTAAGAATTCACAGGCTGGACTCGTGGCCACCTCCACAGTCTTTGCCAGTTCTTAATGGTCTCTGGTTTCCAAGCAGACTGAACTAACTGTAGCTTTTCTCATGTTCTTTAATCACTGCCATGATTCAGACGAGGAGGAGGAAGCACCCCCATCAGGGTAAACGTGACGGGAGACTCGTTTGGCATGAGTGAGGTGACCAACAGAAGGCCACTTTTTATACAACATCCTCTAAGAAATGGTGCCTCAAAGACAACACAGCAAAAGACACACAAGACTGGAAACACAGCAGACGGCGCCTGTGGGTCAGCGTCTACATTGTACCTGGAAACTGTGCTGACCAATCTACTGTAATCCCCAAATGCCCATTCAACAGTTCATTTACTCTGCACTTGGACTACATAGTTCACTAACATAAACAGAGTGTGATGGCTGATTTCAGTTGCAACTTTACATTACCTACCTAAGAGGAGGAAATGGCAATTACATACCAATGGAGGAATTGCCTCCATCAGATTAGCCCATGGACATGCCTGTAAGGGCATTTCCTTAATTACTAATTGTTGTAGGAGGACTCAGTCCACTACGGGCACTGCAAACCAGAAGAAGGCAGGCCTGGGCTACCTAAGAAAGGTAGCTAAGCCTGGAAGCAAGCCAGTAACTCAGTAAGCTCCTCTCCATGGTCTCTGCTTCAGCTCCTGCCTCCAGATGCCTACCTTGAATTGTCGCCCCGACTTCCCTCAGTGATGGATTGTGACCTGGAAGTATAAGGTGATGTGAAATAAGCCCTTTCTTCCCCAAGTTGTTTTCAGACAGTGTTTTATCACAGAAACAAAAAGCAAATTATAACGAGAGGGAAAAAATGAAAGCAAAAACATAATACAAAATTAATTATTTCTGTTGCTTTTGGGAAAGCCAAAGTTACTTTTGAAATATCTAGGTATCAATTAGCCATTGCCCACAACAGTCAAGATTGATGGTAAAACTAGAAACAACAAACACGAAACATTGATGGAGCCAGTACAGCCATATCAGAATCCAGTGCCCTGTGGTGACCAGGACAGATTCTGAGTGTTATGAAGCGGTTATAATGTCAGCCCCGACATTATAAGATTTCCAGTTTGGTGCATAGTTTTGTGTCAAAACCCTACCAAGTAAGATGCACAAACCTGAAGGTCCGAAAGAAGAGAGACGGGCTTACCTGGGTCCTTCTGGTCACCCAGTTTGTCTAGAATGTTGAAGGAGATGTCGAGGTACTCTCTCTGGATAGCGCTGACAGCAATCTTCCTTTGTTTCCTCTGTCTGGGGACGATCTGAATCTTAAACTCTGATTCCTCAGCCCCATCCTCCTCTGCCTTCCTTTCAGGGTTCTGTTCTGTATCGGACTCCGTGCTCGAGTTGGGCTTCTCGCTTTCTATTGTACTCTCAGCATCTTCAGGAACTTTGAGGAGCACAGTTTTGGCCCCTGACGTTGGTGTTTGGCCTGCCTTCTCTCCGGCCGTGCCAAGGTCAGGGTTGTAGTCCACTGACATCTCGGGGACCGCAGGTGACTTCTGGAGGTGGTCTCGCTTCTGCTTTAGCGTTAGCGGACTGCCAGAGGCAAACTCTCTCAGCTCCTGTGACTTCGACAGCTCTTCAGAGTCAGTGAGCTCGTCCAGAGCTGTGATGGTCGAGTCCTCATTGCTCGCTGACTGGTGATTTCCTGAGTCCTTAGAGGAAAAGTCTTTGGAACAGTCCTCGACACTGACCTGCACCAGAGGAGTCGTGCTTAAGCTGAGGACAGAGGGCTGGCTGGGGATGGAGGGTGAGGAGGCAGCATTTTTACCCAAGGGACCATCATTCCCCTGGTTCATCATCTCATCTTCTTCATCACTTTCTACTATTCTGAGAGGCGGGAGAGGCTCAAATACAAGAGAGTCACTGTCAGATGTTGAGAGTATAGAGTGTTTCTCTGGTCCAGACGTTGAATCTGAGGACAAATCTATGAGATCGAAATCCTCTTTAGGGGCGGGCTTTCCCGGGGAGTCAACTCTCACTTCGAACGTCTCCATACAGTTCAACCTAACTTCTGGTATCACGGGCCTTCGTGTTTCTTGAAAACCTTCAGTCGCTGGATTCTTGGGGATTTCAGTACTGTCAGGCCTCGTAGCAGAATTCTGTCTAGAGCGTCCATGGTGGTCATTTTGCCGTTGTGCGATATAAGCAGCCTGGGCGGGAGGCTTATCTATGTCACAGCGATCTATGCAGGACTTCCTACGATGCTCATCTAATGTAAACAAGAGGGAGTCTGCATTCCCTATATCAAGAGATTTTTGTTTAAAAGAGCGCAGCTTTTTTTTCTGAATGCTTTCTTCTCTCACACAGTGCAGAACGCTGTCTTGTAACGCACCCGTTTCTCTATATTCGGCCAGTTCTATTTCACCTGATCAAAACAGAAAGAGCTAGTACTATTTCCCTCTGAGAGTTTACCATTTTCCCCTCATACTTGGGTACACAATTGGCACAAATTGTAATTATAATCCCAGCTCTACCAGAAGGGAAACACTTGCTGGCCATGTTTTTGTAAGACTTGTTCTGATTTTAAGAACTGGGAAACTTGGGTACAAAAGACACCCAAGTAGTGGCTTAAGATTGGATTTCCAAAAATCAAGTTTGGAAGCTCCTCAGCTCTGATAGTCATTAGACACAAGAGAAGGATTTTCTTGTTTGGTTTTGTTGGTTGGTTTTGTTTATTTTGTTTTGTTTTTTTGGCTGAGGCAAGTCTAGGAACGTGTATTCAAATCGTGTGAAAGAGAAGCAAACATTTTGCAACAAATTAAATCAAGCAATGGCCCTTGAAGACAATCATGACATTAATGACATATCTGTCAACTCACGTATATATATAGATAAATGTGTGTATATATATACTGTTTGTGCATACATATATATAAAATCAATAATATCAAAAATATATGGTAACATAATAAAATTAAGATTTCACCCCAAACAAACAGTAGAGTACAACATTTCTGCATAAAATTACTAAGAGGAAAAATTCATACTTCTCTGAACATTCATTTCAACCGGCTGGTATTTCACCATTTTGCTGCCGCCTATCCTTTTCAATCTTGCAAAAAAAGTTTGAGACTCTTTATTGCAGGGTCCAGTAGGTGTATCATGAATATCAGATTCATCAAAAACACTATCTTCTTCTAATTGGGGAGAGAAAGTCAAAATTACACTTAGGAGGTTACTCTCTCTTAGGCTGTGTCTACACAAGCATTCAGTGAAAGCATTCTAGGGCGGTCTAAGCGGTTTCAGCAACAGCAGAGTTTAGCTGTGGGTCTGTACTCCATCTAGATAATTCAGATCCAAACCGAGCAACCTGTTACAAAGCTGCTCATCACCTTCCGAATGACAGTGGGCAGCACTATGAGAAACATCTCAGTGGTTCACAAGAGCCTTCCCTGGGGAATGTGCCCATTATACTTAAAACCAAATGACACATAGATGCCAGCACTCTCTCCAGGAGTCTAGACATTGCTCAAGCTTGCCTGTGATTTTCAGGCTAATTTGACAAGGAGGACATTGGCATGAGTGGGGTTTGATCCTTCTAAGATACATATGCCTTCTTGGGATCTGGGAACTGGCATAGACACAGCCTAACAGTACATGCACCTTATGCTCCGTGAATGCAAAATACTGTACTCTACATTTGGTAATGAAACACACAACACACAGAAAAAGCTTAGAGAAGCCACTGGTCATCTCAGAAGCTCCACGGATGATTATGGACTGAAAGAGTAAACAAAGGAAAAATAAAACAGAAAATCACATTTCTTTCTATTGTAAGAAGGCTCTTCTTTGAGGCATTTACTGCATTTACTGCATATCTGTAATAGATTTTATGGATCCCAAGGGGAAAAAAAAACCTTTGGCTCTTGTCATCCTGGGTTCCATAGACGAGCTGATTGCTTAATGCCCACTAAGCTTGCTTATAGGTCCTTTCTTCTGACCCTACTTGGCTGCTCTTGAGTCAAAATAATCCAAGTAACATATAAATGAAGAAAGAACCATCCTGCTACAAAACCTCGAGTTTATTTCCCAACGTTTCCTCCCTCATCCTTTCGAAATGACAAGGCACATGTAATCAGTGAGAGAAAGACCCGTGAAATGCACTTCACAGCACAGTAAATGAAACTGCCTACTCTCTGAGGTGAGCATCCCTGGAACTGTAATGTTTGAGCTTTATGGATCCCTGTGGTGACAGGATGCCATCCCACCATGATGATGATGGTGAATCTAGATTTCTTGAGTCTGGGAAAATGTCAGTCCTAACGATTAAAGACCAATATAATCGTGATGCGCGAGAGTCTACCGGTTAATGGAACCCTAAGCAGCAAACATTAGTTGATGTCACCACAGAGATCTTTTGAATCAAATAAAAAACATTAACAATCAAAACGGATGCAAACCTCCATGTGAGTATACACAAAAATAAGACATTCTATCAAATTCCCATGTTTTTGGGGAAATGCATCAAAATGACCTTTCTTTGTTTTTAAATCTCTTTTTAAAATTAATTTTCTAAGCAAATGTCAATAGTGACTTTCATTTCATAATTTTGAAATAACTCCAAAAATGGCGATAGGAGGACCATGAGCTGTCCCTTCTACCTAGGAAGTCATCTGGGCTTGGGCCTGTCCAGACACTGAGCACACTGAAAACACCATAGCTTAAATGAGTCTATGGAAATTTCCAGAGACCTAAGCTGATGAACACCACACTCTTCAAGAAGGATTTGAACGGTACCAGAATGCTAGCTGGTCCTCCATGTCATCTGAAGCCAGCCAAGCACCTTGGTCCTCAGAGTAATAAACAATGGATTACTGGCCTCTAGCCCAGTGTCTTCCTCCAGTCACCCCACCAATTCAGACCCATCTAACGCTACAGGGTCAACAGGCACTTGGCTTTCTCCTAAGATTCAATTCAATGATGTCACCATTTTTGATTTCTAGTTATACCGTGACATTTATCAAAGATACAAACCTTGGCTCTCCATCTTTTACCTGTAATTTCACTCAATTTAGTATTTTGTTCTACTGCTGCCTTTGAGGAAAAGTTATCAATGAAAAAGGCATCAACATTGAAAATAATTTAAACTTCTACACAAAAGGCTCTTTCATTTCCACTGCCTTCAATCACTTCATACTGAATAATGAGGCTTGGAAAAGGCACTTCAGAAAATTGAGACTGAATTCAAAATCTGTGAGCATGAAGTTCAAGGGCAAATGAGAGACACTCAAATGATGATGCCACTGACTGCCAACCCAGACAGGTCCCAGCCCAAAGGCAAGATGTTTCCGGTATGTAATAGGAGGTTATAATAGCCCATTAATCAGATGGGAAAAATAGCATCCCCAATATTATTATTATTATTTTGAGTTTCAGAAGTATGCCAACTGTTTCTCCTGCACACTCAGTGCAAAAGTAAAAGCAACAACATTCCTGAGACAGTTGAAAAATTAACCAACTAGAAAATGATGGTTTTGGCTTCATTAGAATATATGGTGGTCACTGGGCGGTGGTGGCGCACACCTTTAATCCCAGCACTCAGGAGGCAGAAGCAAACAGATCTCTATGAGTTTGAGGCCAGCCTGTTCTACAAGAGCTAGTTCCAGGACAGCCCTCCTCCACAAAAAAGAATGTATGGGGGTGCTCCTCTACCTCCTTGGACAATGTAAAGACTGCTGCTGTCTGGAAGCACATCATGTATCCCAGCTAAATTCAGGACAGAATTCTGTCTTGAGAAGTACCTTTTTCTTTCTCGCTGTATCTGCTTATGTTGCTGTTGTCACTGTACAAAGGTCCTGCCGTGGCGTGGGGCTTGCAGCTATGATATTGTGCATTGAGTGTATTGACTGTTATGTGAATCAGGTGCAGAAGGATCTTGCTGACATCACAGTCTCGGTATGGATACTGTGCAAAGGGGAGAAGACACAGGTGGTTATTCCAAAGGGTAAGTCTTCCCAGGGATCTTACTGGGTAGTTTTCTTATACTTCTCATGCACTAGAAAAAAACGCACATACAAGTAACAACACAGGTTCTGATCATAAGCTTGTTTCACAGGGTCCTTGTCTCTCCGTGCACCAAACCACGGACAGCAGTGTGGGCTAGAGCCCAGCGGATGCCTTAAAGAGCACTGACAACGTTATCTATAAATATAATTTTAAATATCACCTTTGTTTTCTAAATAGTTAAGACTTAGATAAAATATGAGATTCTGAGCATAGCAATCACTGGCTGTTTTAAAAACATTTGAAACCCTGCACTGCATTCCTCCCTGTTTCTTTTCCATTCTCATAATTCTTCAAATAGCAGCATGGACCACATCTCTTCTGAAGGTCTAATTGTCATCCCGTGGAACCCTCATCTGCTAAAGACCCTCCTAGCATTATTGTGCTGTCTAAGACAACCTTCCACCCCAGCAGAGGGAGCACAGTCACTTACCTTGTAAAGGATGACGAGCAAGGCCTTCAACCACATCTGCCTGATGTGAGGCTTTAAGGACCAGAGGGAGCAGCGAGGTGGCTGTTGGAAATAATGCCGTAGTTGAGGACAAGAGCAGTATTTGAGCACCTGGACCACGAGGGGGAGAAGGTGTTTGCCCAAGTTAATGTTATAGTCCATAACCTGAAATAGAAGAATATTAGTAACTGAAAGAAAACTATAAATATTAAGAAGAAAAAGAAAAATTTGAGCCATTACAGAACACACAGAGGCACCTCACGAAATATCAATATGAATAGACAGTATACATGAAGGGGAAATGCCCAATCTCACAATAAATTTTAATACTTACAAACTTATAGTTTTTTCCTAATCATCTATTTCATTATGTGTTAAAAATAAAATTGTATATATTAAAATACCTATCATAACAAGTAACTAAGACTAGGCTAGTCTGGGAGGAAACAAAACCTTGCATTAACCATACAGAGAAATGAGATTGCCTGGTCACATCTTGTAGGGGTAGAAAGCTGTATAATCTTCTAGAACAGAAAGTTAGCCAAATGCATTCAAAACTAGGAGAAAGTATATATCCTTTATCATGGCAACCAAGTGGATCTGAAGAACTACAATCATTCAAGTGTTCCAAAATGTATGTGTAAAGGCATTCAGCATGATGCCCCAAACTGAAAATTATTCCTGCATTCAGCCATTAATTAAATATTATTTGTGCCAGGTATGGTGACTCACACCTGCAGTTCCAGCACTCAGAAGGTTGAGACAGAAGGAATATGAAGCCAGCCTGTTCTACACAGTGAATACTGGGTTATAGTGTGAGATCCTGTATAAACAAGCAAAATAAGTAAAATATATAAAACATTATTTGTATAAAAGTATACTTAAATGGGCAATAATATACTCTTATACCTATGATAAAATTTTCATAATTATTAATTTTGTTTTTAAAAGTTATATGTATATTAGTATATATAATGTTGTATATTTATTAAACATTATATTAACATGTATATTTAAAAAACTAATTTTTTGGAGACAGGTCTCATGTAGCCCAGGCTAACCTGCAGCTCATTATCCTCCTACTTTTGCCTTCTAAGGGCTGGGACTACAGGCATAGTGCCATCTTATCCACTTTATATATACAATTCTTTTGTTTGCTTGTTTTGCGAAACAGGGTTCCTCTGTGTAGCCCTGGCTGTCCTGGAACTCTGTAGTCCTGGCTAGTGTCTCAAACTCAGAGATCCACCTGTCTCTGCCTCTTGTATGCTGGAATTAAAGGCGTGCACTGCCATGCACAGTTACACAGTTTTACAAAAAAAAAAGTGTCAGGCCAGTGAGATGGCTCAGTCAGTAAAGGTGCTTGCTGCCAAGCCTGATGACCTGAGTTCAAACCTTGGAAACCACATGGTGGCACAAGAGAATCAATTCAGAAGTTGCTCTCTGACCTTCACACATACACCATGGCGCAAAAAAGATAGAAAGATGAGTGCAAAAAAAGTTGTCAAAGTAAGCTTTAAAAAATATGTGGTGTAGTTACAAACAAACATGTGTGTGTGTGTACACATACATACATATGGGCATGTATATGTGTGATACAAATTCAGGAGGAACATTTTATAGACTTTTTAATTTTAAAACTTATCATTTCTAAAGTAAATGCACAATGTGAATTCAGAGGAGGGAAAAAGGGAGAAAGGGTAGTGGTGTTTGTTGTTGAAAATGACACATATCTGGCTATCTGCCTCAGGGAGTAGCTGCCTCAGCAAAAGTAGCTGCCTCAGCAAGAGTGACTGCCTCAGAAGAGTAGCTGCCTCAGCAAGAGTAGCTGCCTCAGAAGAGTGGCTGCCTCAGCAAGAGTAGCTGCCTCAGCAAGAGTAGTGCCTCAGCAAGAGTGGCTGCCTCAGCAAGAGTAGCTGCCTCAGCAAGAGTAGCTGCCTCAGAAGAGTGACTGCCTCAGCAAGAATAGCTGCCTCAGCAAGAGTACTGCCTCAGCAAGAGTGACCGACTCAGAAAGAGTAGTTGCTTCAAAAGAATAGCTGCATGCAGGTCACTCCCGCTTTCTTGCTTGTGTTCACTCTATTACAATCTGTGGGAGCGAATTGGTAATAGCCTCTGCCTGCTGAGTCCCTACCATAAGACAGACAGTGAGTACGGTGTTTTACAAAGTGTTGAAGAGGCAGTCCCCACCAGTCGGCAATCAGGTGAGAGATCTACCTCCAGGCTGCATCCCTACCCCCACCATGCACTGGACTCCGTCCCTCCAAGACCCACTCTGCCATCCAACCTGAACATCCTCTCTGTGGCCAGCCCTCCCCTGCAACCTCAGCAGACTACATAAGCACAAGTATAAACCACACCTATTGGGAGAACAGGCATAGACACAACCCACACCAGTTGGAAGAACAGGTGAGTAAGCGCCAGTGCAAGATACATTCAACAACCAAAAGACCAATATGGCATCACTAGAACCCAGCGGTCCTACAACAGCAAAACCTGAACATTTCAATGAAGCTGAAACACAAGGAAATGGCCTTAAAATAATTTTATGAAGATGATAGAAGCCCTTAAAGAGGAAATGAAAAATTTCCTTAAAGAAATTAAAGAAAAGACAAACAAAAATTTGGGAAAAAAATCAATAAATCCCTTAAAGAAAACCAAGAAAAATCAATCAAACAGGTAAAGGTAACAGTTCAAGACTTGAAAATTGAAATAGAGACAATAAAGAAAGCACAAACCGAGGGAAATGGAAAATCTGGAGAAGTAAACAGGAACTACAGATTTCATACAAGGAACTTCCATAGAAGAGATGGAAGATAGAATCTCAGGTGTTGAAGATATGATAGAGGAAACAAATTCATCAGTCAAAGAAAATGTTAAATCCAATAAATTCCTAGCACAAAACATCTAGGAAATCTGGGACACCATGAAAAGACCAAACCTAAGAATAATAGGAATATAGTAGGAGAAGAAATCCAGCTCAAAGGCTCAGAAAACATATTCAACAAAATCGTAGAAAACTTTCTCAATCTAAAGAAGGACATGCCTATAAAGGTACAAGAAGCTTTATAACACAAAATAGGCTGGACCGAAAAAAAATCCCTTCACCACATAATAATCAAAACACTAAATATACAGAATAAAGAAAAAACATTAAGAGCTACAAAGGAAAAAGGCCAAGTAGCATATAACGGTAGACCTAACAGAATTACACCCAACTCCTCAGTGGAGACTCTAAAAGCTATACGGTCCTGGACAGATGTTTTGCAGACATTAAGAGACCACAGGTGCCAACCCAGACTACTGTACCCAGCATCAGCATACCTCAACACAGCATTCTCACAATGGACAGGTCAGCCAGACAGAAACTTAATAGAGAAACAAGGAAAAGTTTCAATCACCACAGATGGAGAAACAAGACAGTCCATGACAAAACCAGATTTAAACAATACCCAGCCACAAATCCAGCCCTACTGAAAGTACTAGAAGGAAAACTCCAACCCAAGGAAGCTGGCTACATCTACAAAAAACACAGGCAATAGGTGATCTCACACCAGCAAATGCAAAGGGAGACACACACATTACCACCACTACCAAAAAAAACCCCAAGAATTAACAATCACAGTCAATAGAATCTCTTCATTCTATTGGGTGGACCCAATTCACCTATACACAGGCTAAGAGAATGGATACGAAAACAGGATCCATCCTACTGATGCATACAAAAAACACACCTCAAATTCAAAGACAGACATCACCTCAGAGCAAAGGGTTGGGAACAGATTTTCCAACCAAATAGACCTAAGAAGCAAGTTTCCCCATCACCTATCCTAATACCTAACAAAATAGACTTCAAACTAAAGTTAATCAAAAGAGATGGAGAAGGATACTTCATATTCATCAAATGAAAAATCCATAAAGATGAAGTCTCAATTCTGAACATCTATGCCCCAAATACAAGGGCACCTATATTTGTGTAAGAAATATTACTAAAGCTTAAACCACACATCAAACCTCATACATAAACAGTAGGAAACTTCAACACCCCATTCTCACCAAAGGACAGGTCAGTCAGACAGAAACTTAACAGAGAAACAAGGAAACTAACAGATGTTATGATTCAAATGGAATTAGCAGACATCTACAGAACATTTCAACCAAACACAAAAGAATATACCTACTTCTCAGCACCTCTTGGAACCTTCTCTAGAACTGACCACATACTTTGTCAGTCATAAAGCAAATCTCAACAGACAGAAAAAAGTTGGAATAATCCCTTGTATCTTATCAGAACGCCATGGGTTAAAGTTAAAGTTCAACAACACAAACTACAGAAAGCCTACAAACTCATGGAAACTGAACAGTTCTCACCTGAATCACCACTGGGTCAAGGGAGAAATAAAGAAATTAAATACTTCCTAGAATTCAATGAAAATGAATCCACAACATACCCAAATGTATGGGACACTGTGAAAGCAGTGCTAAGAGGGAGGTTCATAGCATGGAGCACCTACATAAAGAACCTGGAGAAATCCCATACTAGCAACTTAACAGCATACCTGAAAGTTCTAGAACAAAAAGAAGCAAATTTACTCCAGGAGTAGTAAATGGCAGGAAATAAACTCTGGGCTGAAATCAATAAATTAAAAACCAAGAGACTAATACAAAGAATCAATGAAACAAAGAGCTGGTTCTTTGAGAAAATCAACAAGA
>LOJH01054672.1:0-11989 GCA_001685095.1 Ellobius talpinus
TTGTGTTTATGTAGCTCATTTAAAAATGTAATGTATAATTAAGAAATATAGGTTGATAGATAGTCATCTATAATAGTCAAGCTTGTAGTCATATTAGTTTTCTAGATTATAGAGATATATTTTAGATAGGTATTCTTCAAATGTTTCAAAGACTAACAGAATATGTCAATTAAAATATTATAAGAACTTAGGACTTTTCATGACAATGAGACACATCTGCTCCTAGCAGCAGCAATTACTTCATTAGGAAGATGGGGAATCAAAGAGACTCCTTATGGAGTTTGCTAGCCATTTGGGTAAGAAACTGCTCTTGCCTGGACTGCATGATGTAATGCTGTATGAACTGGACATGCAATACCAACAGAAAAATGACTACTGAACTTGCCTAAAGGTGTGAAGGTCCTTCTGTCTTCCTGTTTCATGAAAGAGTCTGCCAGGTATTCTGCAGGACACAGAAGAAATTGACTGACAAATTGTCAATATAGGTGAAACTACCTTTGAAATTTCCTGCTTCATAGAAAAGTCTGCTGCATCTATAGGCTGAAGATGGGTGCCCCAATGTTACAGAAGAACTTTGAATGACTGTACAGGCAGTGAGATGTCTCTATCAATTCTAGAGTTTTAGAAGTTTCTTATAATGCATTTCCTATTTACTTAGGTAACATATCTTTCTAGAGACTTTGATGGAGTTAGAATAGATAGTTATAATTTTAGTTTTCTATAGTTATGAAAAAGATAAAGTTGATATAAATATTTTAACTATTAATTCTTGCTTGATAAGTTAGTTGTAATTTTGCTATGTTAAAGTTAAAAACTTCCTTTTTATTTAAACAGAAAAGGGGAGGTGATGTGGGATTCCCATATGTATGCTGTGAATACAATTGTTTAATAAAGAGGCTAACCTGGGCCTCTTGCAGCATAGAACAGGGCAAGTTGGGAATTCCAAGTAGATAGAGGAGGAGAAAGTAGGTGGAGTCAAAGAGATTCCATGTAGTCTTCATGGGAGTCAGATGCCAGACACTAGACAGAACCTTACAGGTAGGCCACAACTATGTGGCAATACACAAATTAATAGAAATGTGTTAATTTAAGACATAAGAACTAGCCGACAAGAAGTATGAACTAATATGGCAAGCAGTTTTGTAATAATACAGTTTCTGTGTGATTACTTCTGGTCTGGGTGGCTGGGAAATGCATGAGCAGCCTCCAACTACACCCCCAAAGTTCTCCATGAACTCTAAAAGTACTTAACCCAATAAACAGAAGGAAACAGTTTGGAGAAAACTACACCCATATTCCCAAAATGAGTGTTTATAAATGTTTGTTTTCATTAAAAGGGGGATATGTTATAGAGATGTATACTTTGTAATGATATGGATTTTGGTTTTTTGAAACAAATATAGGGTCATTTTGCTAAACTGTGTATATATATTTTTACTCTTGTTTAAAGTATTGTGTTTATGCAGCTCATTTAAAATGTAATACAAAGTTAAGAAATACAGATTAATAGATAGTCTTCTATAATAATCACACTTTTAATTATATTAATTAGGTTTTATAGATATACAGAAATATATTTCAGTTAAATAGCGAATTTACAAAGACCTACACACTATGACATTTAAAGGGTTTTAAGAACTTAGACTTTTCTCAATAATGATACATGTCTGCTTCTGGTAGCACCAATTGCTTCAGAGAGGTTGACTGTCCTTGAAGAAACTCATTATGGAATTTGCCTTCAATGTGACAAAGCTCGATATTAGGGCAAGAATCTGCTCTTGCCTGGACTGCTTTATGCTGTATGAACTAGACATTCAGGACCCACAGAAAAGTGAGTACTGAACTTTCCAAGAGATGGGAGGGTCCCTCAGTGTTCTTGCTTCACAGAAGAACCTGACAGACATTCTGTAGGACACAGAAGAAAACAGCTGAAGGTCTTTGCCATTACAAGAGAGAACAGATCTTCAAATTTCCTGATTCATGCAAAAGTCTGTCAGATACTATGTGCCTGTGCACTGAAGAAGGATGACCCAATGTTATAGAAGAACTTTGGATGCCTGCCCAGGCAGTGAGATGTCCTTGTCAATTCTAGAACTTTGGAAGTTGCTTACAATGCACTTCTTTCTTACTTAGGTAATAGTATATTCTTCTGGAGTTTTTGATGGAATTGAAGGCAGAGAGTTATAGTTTTTCTTAGTTATTATAAAATATAAATTAGATATAAAACTTAAGACTCACAAGAAATATTATAAATGTAATTCCTTCTTGATAACGGTTTTGTATATGTAGTTTACTATGTTTAAGTTAAAACCTTTCTTTTTATTTAGAGAGAAATGGGAAGATGATGTGGGATGTCCTTCTGTATAAGTGTTGCTTTTATTGGATAATGAAAAGCTGCTTTAGCCAATGGCTAAGCAGAATAGTGCCAGGCAGAGAATATGAACAGTGATATAGAGAATAGGTGGAGTCAGAGTTGCCATGTTGCTGCCAAAGAAGAAAGACACTTGCTGGAATCTTACTGGTTGATCTCAGCCTTGTGGTGATACACAGATTGTGTCTGGACAGCAAGGAAACAAAAGAGCAGTCTCTGTTTACAGTGGTTGACCCTTTAGAGAAAGATTAGGAGATATGGCCTTGCTGGAAATGGGGTATCTCAGGGGGCTGGGCTTTGAGGTTTCCAAAACCCACACTGTTACCATTGAACCGATTCTTTCTGTAACCTCTGCCTTCAGATCAGATGTAAGGTCTCAGTTGCTGTTTTACCAACATGCCTCCCTGCTTGCTGCCATGCTTATTGCTGTGATGATCAGGGACTTATCCTGCGAAAATGCAAGCAAGCACCCAATTAAATGCTCACTTTTATTAGTTGACTTGGGTTTGGTGTTTTGTCACAGTAACAGAAGAGTAACTAAGATACAGATAAACTCAAACAGAAGTATAATTCCAAGGCAAATGGAACTAATTTGTTCAAATATCTACCATTTTATTTTAATACCGGCAAGTTTTGTGTGTTCAAACACAATGGAGAATAGCATCACAATGGTTCTGGAAAATTCTCATTCACAGTCTTGTTTTTTAAGGAAGCTGTACTAAAATTACTTGATCTGTGTTTTCTCAAATATGTTGGTGGTTATAAAACTTGAAAAAGAATTTACAACATCTGTTAAAACAGACTGAAAGGTATTTTGGCAAATATTTCCTGACCACTAAAAGATATACATAGGAAATATCTGTGGTGTCCATATGCAGTATTTTTGAAAATATGCAGTTATATTTTTTCTAATGTTTGTATTACATTCAATATTTTTTTATATAATGACGGACAAATTATTATGGCTCTTGTCTGACTCCAACATTTTGAAAACATTTCTCACTAGTTGTTTTCACTAGAATATTTTTTAGGTTAACATTTTCCATTAAACTAAATTTATTGGAGGATTTTTGCAGTTGAAGGATAAAAATTGTCTATCCAGCTGGGTACGGAGGCAGATGAGTCTATGAGAGTTTGAGGCTAGCCTGGTCTACAAAGCAGGTTCTAGGACAACCAAGGCTGTTGTAAGGAGAAACCCTTCTCAAAAACCCACATATATATACATGTATATGTGTGTGTATGGTTTGTTTTTTACTCTTATATATGGAAGTATTAATAACTATTAAGTCACGATGGCCTAAGGGTCTGCAAATTTGAAAAGTGTGGACCTGAGTTCATTTTAAATAGTATAATAAATGATTTGACTTTCAGGTGTTCTTCAGCCTCACATATACATATTTAGATGGACACACATGATACACATGAGAACAAAATAACAAATAAATAAATGTAATTAAAATAAATTTAATTTCAAAACTGAAATACTCTGTATGAATGGTGAACATTGCTCCTTGAAGTTAGAGATTTTCAAGGCCAAGCCCCTATGTCAGCAACAGGATTTTCCCTATGATTTGTTTTTCAGCAATCCCTCAGAAACTCCTTGAGCAATAAAAGCAACTATCATTATTTTTGCATGTTCACAAGAACTAGATTTTTAAGATTATTTTGTTGAATTTGTGCAGTCACTTTGGGAGTCAGTGTGGTGCTTCTTTAAGAAGATGAGGATCAGTGTGCCTCAAACAATACCCACTGTCTTCATACACCAGAATGATACTTTGTTCCACTACAGTGATACTTGCTCAAACATGTACAGTGCTGCTCTATTCATAATAGCCTGAAATTCCAATCAACCTAGATATTCCACAACAAATGAATAAAGGAAATGTGATATATTCGTACACAATGAAATATTAATTTAGCATTAAAATGAATTCATAAAATTTTCAGGTAAATGACTAGAATCTATTTTTCCACACAGATCCTTTTGTTTATGATTTTCAGTTAAGGATTTTTGTCAGATTCCTAAGTGTATGAACAAGAGGATCTCTAAGTTTATATCTATTTCCAGTGCCTTTTCTTGAGTTGTTTTCCTTTGGACTGTTTCTGTTACTCTTTTGACCTTAATATATTTTATTTTTTATTGCCCCTTACAAGTTCATTTGTTTTTTAATTAGAGACAGAGAGAAAGATAGGAGGGTAGGTGGACTGAAACTAGGATGAATAGAGGGAAGGCTAACTGTAATTGAGATGTATTATGTAAGCAAGACCAAATATTGCCAATAAAGGGAAAAATGAAGATTATTTTGCTACAGATACTACATATTCTAGATGCAAAATGAAGAGAAAGCAACCTGTAACTACCTAGAAACTCCTTTCCTGTTGCCTAAGTCCATAATGTTATAAGGGCTGGTCAGTGAGAAAAGTCATCAAGGATTATATCCAATTGTAGATATTGAGTATTGCAATACTGAGTTACCTGGCAGATATGACTACTGGTGCAATAATGTCATAAATGTTCTAATGGGTAACTAATAACTTCCTAATTTAATCTGAGGCCTACTAACTAGAAGAAAATATATCATATATATTAGAATTGATAATAGGTCAATGGCCAGAGAGGTCCTCAGACTTATGGAGGAATATTATATTGATATTTTGCTAAATGAACATATACTTAGGCACTTATGAAAACATACGTTTATACCCACAAAATACTGAAGCTTCTAGCTCTCATCAAAGAAAAACTTTCACCATTAAATGAGAATCAAAACAGGGACTACTCAGTGTTTTGAACCAAATGTAACGTTTGTGTCACCCCCTTCCCAGGTTCAGGGAACATCCTGGAAGAAGGAATAGAGGAACTATTTCAGATAAAAGATGGGAAGGAGTAGTGCATGTTATCTTTAATATGACGTCTCTACTGGAATCATCAACATTACAGCTGGGACCACACAGACTGTGGCCTGCCAAAACAAAGAGACACGATGAAGCAACAGAGAGGCATTGGTGAGTTAGAAGAACGTGAAGTAGAGAAGTATTGGAGTTTAATTTGATCAAGAGAATTGTATAAAAGGTTGATATTGTACAAAAGACAAAGTGAAATAATGAACAATAAGACACAATCATTGTTACTTTCTATAAAGATTCATAGCACAATCTTGATTCTTTAAAGATAACTTTAATGGGAATTTCCTTGTTAGGAATTAACTTTTGGAGACAGTAGCTTAGGCTTCTACCACATAACAATAGAGAATCTTCTAGATTTCATTTATTAGCAACACACTGCTCATCTTATAAAAATAATAATTATTGATATAAATAATAATTAAAGTATGTCTCAATCTTGGACATTATAATGTGTAAATCTACACTTACAAAGTCAGTGAGTAAAGCAAACTTTTGAATAAATATTTAAAACAAATTGACTCTAAGGGATAGAAAGAGCTTTTTGGTTGCTTAATAGAAAAATTATAATATGGCCTTATTTTAATTGTTTGATTTTTATTATTTAAATTACCATTAGTTAGTGTTTTCTCTTCCTAGTTTCAGGCCAGAGGTATCAGTTTCCAAAACTATAAATTGCTGTGGGATTCCCCTCTTTATGCTATGATTGCCAATAATGAACAGAGAAACTGCTTTGGACCTATAGCAGGGCAGAATTTAGCTAGGTGGGGAAAACTAAACTGAATGCTGAGAGGAAAAGAAGGAGGGCAGAGTCAGAGAGAAGTCATGTAGTCCTGCTGGAGACAGATGCTGAGAACTTTACATGCTAAGCCACAGCCATGTGGTGATACACAGATTACTATAAATGGGTTAAATTAAGATATAAGTGTTAGCTAATAAGAAGCTAAAGCTAATAGGCCAGTTAGTGTTTTAAGTAATATAGTTTCTGTGTGATTATTTAGGATCTCTACTGCTAGGCAGCTGGGAAACAAAAAAGCAGACTCACTTCAACAATGAATTAATGTTCACTGAATGCTTTTGAATTTAGAAAGTAAGGAAAGTGTATGTTTTCATTTTGTCCACGGGCCCCAAAATTTCTTAGGTGTATAAATTTAAAAATATGAAATTTGCCTGAAGCTTTAAAATAAAGGTAAGTAATTTTCCCTAAAACATTTGTTTATACCCACTAAGAATATGCATATGATCAAAATGGGGACTACCACGGTATAAATTGTTCTAAAAAATAATCATTATTTCAATTATTGGTTTTATTCCAGTACATTTGGAAATAAGTGTTTTTCTTGTTTGATTATTCAGAGACCTCTTACTTCTATATACTCCACTATGTGATTTGCTAATGATAGTCTCCATATATAATTAGGAATTTTAAAAATTAATTCAGAAATAAATGGATATTAGCCATTAAGCAAATGACAACCAAGCTAAATCCATAGACCTAGAGAGGTGATGGAAAGAGGAGGGTGTTAGGGGTTGGTGTAGAAACCTATTGTACTGGAAATTTCTGGGAACCTATGAACGTGATCTTCATGAGAATTCCTACCAATGGGAGCTATGGAATCTGGGCTGACCATCTCGTGTAGCCAGCAAGGCTCCCAATGGCAGGACTGTGTTGTGATCAATTGAATTGTTGGCCAGTGGCTTTCATGGAAATCCCTTTAAAACTCAAACTGACTCTAAGAAAAAAGTTTACTATAGGCAAACTGATAATTGAACATGGAGAAATAGAGTTGGTACTTTCATGAAGCCTGCAATCCCTATGTTCTAATACCATTGTTGCTAGACAGTATGCTGTAGACTATAAAAAAGAAATATAGAAGCCAACTCTGTCACAAAACTTTTACTTACAATCTTTCCTGCATGCAAAATGTGCTAGGGTAATGGTGACAAAAAAAACTTGTGGAAATCATCAACCAATGTCTGGTTTAACTTAGGGTCCATCCTATAGAAATAAACCCATCCCCCATCCAGCTTGGGAAACCAAGAACCAGAGACTACATACCTCAGAGGCCTAAGGAAAAAACTAAACATTAATAGTCTACAAAAGCAAAAGGAAAGGAAGAAAAAATCAATAAAATGACTAGTAATGACATTCTGCTATACTCATAGATCAGTGCCTTATTCAGTCATCATAAGATATGCTACCTTTTTCTGCAGGTTCAGGGAGCAGATGCAGTTTCCCACTGTTAGATATTAAGGGACAGGGAGTACATGGGAGGTCTCCATCAAATCCCTTCTTCAGATGCCATATCAGGATTTGTTAATAAAGATCAGACACTAGATGGTCAGAAAAACTCAAGGAAGAGAGAACAGAAAGAGTGTAAGAGATATAGGGGAAATAAGACACCAGGAGAACAAGGTCCACCAAATTAACTAAACAAGGTACCTTTGATCTCACAGAGACTGAAGCAGAAAGCACAGGACCTGCCTACATGGGTCTACACCAGGTCTTCTGCATGTATACTATAGCTTTTAACTTTGTATTTTTGTAGCAATGATGACTGTGAGAACAAGTCTGTCTCTTACTCTTGAACCTGCTCTTGGGATTCTTTTACTCCCGGTTGTTTGTCATATCCAACTTCAACATGAAAGGTTTTGCTTCATTTTATTATATTTTTGTCATTTAGTTTTCTTTAGAAACTTATTCTTTTCTAATGAGAGACACAGAGGAGAGATGATAGGAGGGAACTTAGAGGAGTAGAGGGAAGAGAAACTACAATCAGGATATAATGTGTGAGAAAAGAATTTATTTTCAATAAAAACAAAAAGAGAAAAATATATTTTTAGTTCATTAGTGTAAGCATGTATTTCAAAATGAATGTCATTGAATTTAAACTTATTTTAAAGATTTTATTTTATTCATAACATATTTTCAATAATTATTCCAATATTTTCTTGGCTTAACTTTTCTTGATATATTAATTAATTTACTACCAACATCCTAAATAAGATTGAAACTTTGTAAATAATAAATATATATATCAAATTGTAAAACCTTATGTACATTAATCTATATATGTATGAATATAAATGTATGTATATATAAATTTGTCAAGTTTTTACCATGATGTATTAAGCTATGTTTTATTTTCAAAATGAGTGAAAAGTCCTGATAGGCTTTAGGTGAAGGTGTCTTCAAACATATCTTCAAATTGATGCCCTTGAAGAAGGAGAGAATAGTAATGGGTAAGTATATGGTATCAATTAGAAATTATTATTTGAATCAGCACAAACATAAGGCCTGAATTGATTTTTTAGTTTGTAAAGGTCTTCCTATGTAAGTTGTGAACCTAACAGTTTGCAATTGTGTTTACACAAGACAAGAGAGGCAAAGGGTTGTGTCCCCTAATATAGGCAATGCATGGTGAGATTAAGGTGATAGATGACAGACACCCAGTATAACTAATGAGCTAATGACCAATAGAGGACACTCTGCCCCCAAAATAAGATGGACAACTACTCAGAAATGCACATGGTATCAGCCTTTGGCTTCTACCACCCCTTGCATACACATAAAATTAATGATGTGTACATATACTGCTACAAATATATATAAACAGCACACACATACATGAATTGAGAGTAAATCGAGCTTCTTTGATTTATGATACTTTCATTATTTACTGTGCTCTTCTTGCTCACAAAACATATAGAGGCCAATGAAATAATAGTTCAATTTTGCAATCACATAGTGAAACTAACAATAGTATGAGAAAACAGAATGAACAGTTGCACAGCTTCATTCAAAATGACCTGAAAGCTGAAATTTCAACAGCACTGCTAAGCAGGGGTTGAATTTTAATGGTATGTATCATCTTGAATCAGAAACCATAACTGACCTTCAAGAATAAAACCACAAAACAATTACAAATCTACAAACTGGCCAAAACCATAGTCGATGAGTAAATTCAGTAGTGAAATGAAGCTAAGGAAATATTTACTTTTTTTTCATTTTGAAGAATATTTTGGTATTTCTAATTAGGTTAGAAAACTTTTCCTCCCCCATTATGTGGAAACTCTGTTCAATAAAATTTGTTATTCACACTTTAGATATTGACTTCAGCATAATTTGGTCCTTGTCCTGTTTCTGAAGTATTCCTTAATCACTTCATTTTCCTCTTATTAGCTGTTACTTTACATGAGGGATCATTGAGTGCCAATTCAATTTGCACAGAGAGGTCAAATTTATCTAAAAATAACAACTGTTGTCTTGTTTAAGTTCTGTTTATGACACTGTAAAATCAAAAATTATTTATTTTGCAATAATGCAAATACCTTCTAGGAAATCCTTTGGCTCTGGGAAGTCTTTTCAGAGATGATAAGAATGTAACAACAGTCAATATAATCTTTGTTATGTAGCAAATATTATCTCGCCGTTTTAATTGATAACATTCTACTCTCTTCTGAGTGCTTTTGGAGATAGAGATTTTGGATGATATTTAAAATCAAGAGAAGTGTTAAGGGGAAGCATGAGCTTTGGGATCTTGGTCTTCTAAAAAGAGGAAACCATCTTTGTTGCTAACTCCCTTCTTTCATGTTTAAACATAGATACCAAGGAAAGACCAATGGTGGCTTTGTTCACAGTAGGGCAGTAGGATGGTATGGTGGAGCCTTTACAAAGAATTTAGTTGTTTGTCACCTGACCACATACTTCCAGTTTCCAGAAACCTTGAGAAAGCTTGTGTAGTTTAAGCCTTTCTACCTTATTTTGCAAGGGACACTTGCCTGAGCAGATCAGTATTTGCTTATTTTGTAAACAATTAAACTAAATAAGAATAAAAGTAAACAAAATACTTAAATCCCTCAAAATCTCATGTCTTATTTTTTCTTCCATAAATCAAATAGACACCAATATCTTTTTGTCCCCACAGATTATGTAAGTTAAAGATTAGTAAGAAATCCTCATTTTCATTTCATTGTTTCTGTATCTTTAGACAATTTAATTAATCTATCTGAATTGATGAAGTTTTATTAATAAAAATAAAAATACTACAGACCATATTATTTATGTGATTTTTATAAAGCTTGTTAAATAGGTTTAATTGTCATAGGTACACAGGTTTTGTTTCTTTTCTCTGTATTTGAATGAGGATATTTCCAAAAAGTATTCAAACCTGGTTTCACATTGGCAAGTTACTATTTTCTCACATGGAAAATCAATGTTGAAGGTGGAAAATAATCCCTGGAAAACAGGCAAGATTATATAAGCAAAATTACTGGTGAAATGAACAATATTCAGAATTTTAATTCATTGCCAGAACTGGCATAGTATGAGAACAGTAGCAAAGTGCACAGTAGAGACTTTAAAAGGATGCTTTCCATGGTTGCTCCATCTACTTCTTGTGCTTTTTTGATTAAACCTTTTATCACTAACTATATTACAGGTGAAAGTAACATGAATCTGTGACTTGAAAAATATATTATTACAAAAAATCCACTTGCTTTCCTGTCAAGCTGCTGTCCTCTATTCTCAAAAGACAACCATCAGTTCAGCCCCCCACCCCAATACACTTATATTTCTTCCCAAAAAGTAGTTCATTCCAATAGATTCCCTGACCATCTCCCAAGTCCCAAGTGGACACTCTAGCCATTACCCACTCTGATTGTTATGTTTTCCTTTACTTTTCTACTTGGTATTTTCCTCAGACACAAAGTAGAAGGGAAAGATATCTCAGATCCATCTATTTGTTTTATAACATAAATTCAAACATTTAATTTTCAAAACCATCTTACCCTGTCTTGGCAAGGTTTGGCAGTCTTTTTTCTTGCCTCCTGCATGTCCTGCTTGGATGCTATTCATTTTGTCAGTGGTTGAGGCATGGGGAATCCTTTTCTATATGTGTTGCTCTTATTTAATGAATAAATCTTCTCTGGCCTATCACAGTGCAAAATAGCCAGGCTGGAATAGATATATAGAGAAAGTATGTGGAGTTTGGAGATGCCATGTATCTGCTGAAAGAAAAAGATGTATGCCCCAGGAACTTAACTGGTAAATCACGAGCCTCGTGGTAAAATACAAAATAATAGAAATGTGTTGATTTAATATAAGAGTTAGTTCATAAGAAATCTAAGCTATTGGTCAAACAGTGTTTTAATTAATACAGTTTCTATGTGATTATTTTGGGTCTGGGCAGATTGGAACAAAGAAGCAGCCTCCGTCTACAAGCTTCTTTTTAATCAGGTTATCATGTGAACCTGGCTATAAACTGGTTAATTTCTGCCTATTCTTAAGAGAAATACCTACTGAAATTCTCAAATAAAATCTATTGAGCACTGTGTTCTGAAAGGGACCTAGAATACCAATAAAACATATATTTGATTTCTCTGTCCCCATGTAAAATAATGATACAATAATAAAATAAAAGTAAATTCACCAAATTTCATATAGTTAAAACATTGAATTTTTCTTATATTTTTGTTTCTATATACATAGTTCCATAGAAATCACAGATATACAAAGGCTTGGTCTATTTGACTAGGGTTTAAAGAACATGATGCAGTACAGTAGCTACCCTAATCTGTTTACAAAATGTATTTATTATCACTTATTTTATTTATGAATTTATAGTATGATTACAATGTCTCCCTTCTCATTCATCATTCATACGTCTCCCATATATCCCCACCTATCCCTCAAATTCATGGCCTCTTTTTTTC
>LOJH01054677.1:1065-11311 GCA_001685095.1 Ellobius talpinus
GGAAGCAGGATGTGACCTGCCAGCTGAAAAAGGTACCGAGCCATATGGAAAAAAATAGAGAAAAGTAATGGGTTACTATAAGCTACAAGAGATAATAACTAGCCTGAACTACTGGGGCAATCAGCTTTATAACTTATAGAGACCTCTGTGTGATTTTCTTTGGGGCTTGCCGGCTGTGGGGTACTGGGCGGGACAGAAACCCCAACAAGTAGGACCTCATGTTACACTTTCTACTATGGAAGCAGATATTACCTCCCATTGCTTAATTTCTTTTTTTTTCCTAGGTGCATCATGCTGGGCAGTGTAATTAGGTGGAAGTGATAGCATTCTAGCTTCAAGTCCAGATACTTTGTGTTTCACTTTCCCTTTCTGCTTCATCTCCTTGTCAAAACCTCCCTTTGAAGATTCTTTCCACTTTCCACAGGTGGATATAACCAAGTCTTTAGGATGATTGAGCTCAGATATCAGAAGAAAGGTTCAACCAAATATAGAGTTTGCTGTGGAGCTCTTCAGATGTCCCAATCTGCATGGTCTTGCAGACAGGCTAATAATAAGCACTTGCTGCTGGAAGCCACTAAGTTCATGGTGCTTTGTGATTTAATAGCTGACTGATACATAGTATAAGGTGACATTTCACTTTAAGTTCATCAGTGTTACAACATTGAAATAAAGACAGAAGCTGTTGCTTCTGTCCACACATGTTCACACATGTGAGCAAATACAGAAAGGCAGAACATAAAGTCCTTTAGATCACTATTCTTTTACTCCTAGAGCTGTTACACAAAAGAGATCAAGTTTCAAGAAAAGATTTTGCTGCTAAAACATTGACATACCAGGGGACTGCAATGCATCTTTACTGGGTTGAATACGTGCATACAAACACAGCTCACTGTGAGCAATAAAGAATTGGAAGATAATTGAGTGAATTAAAAATCTATAATTTAGAGTACCATTGGCATAAATATTATAAAGAAATTGATGCATAACAGAATAAGCCAGCATCCTGTAGCTATCTAATTTTATTAAGAAGAACAACACAGTAACATGATGTATTTGGGGGATAGCCTCATTAATTAATTTCAAATGATGACTTTCAGAAGCCATAGAGATATGTAACAAGATATTCCATGGAACATTAACATTGGTGCTGTCATAAACTTTGATGAAGTAGGGTCTGATAAAGCTTTTCAGATGACTATGCAGCACAAATATTTATAGAACTGATGGGTTTCCATTGAGGATTTATTTAAGTTAACTAAAAATTGCTATTCATAGTCATAAAAGTTCCCAAAGTAGTCTTTAAAAAATGTGTTCCAAAATTTATTTAATTTTTTTATTTCAAAGGGAAATTTAATCAAAACATGGCAAACAACCATAGAAATAAAAAATGCAGTCAAAAGAATATAATAAATCTGTATGGGGGAAGAGCAAGGCTAGAATGTGGCCCTGGATAGGATTATTTGCTTCTCAGTAAGAAATTTGGAGGAAGAGGCAGCCTGAGACTGGAAGGGAAGGGTTGATAGCTGTTGTTTCTTTGTTTTATAGAAGCAACTGTTTTCTCACCTGAGATGTGTACTTGGGAGAATAAGAGCTAACAATGTTGTTTTAAGGCTCACCTGGAGGGTTTCCTGTGTGTACTTATATTTTCTTTTACTACAAAAGTATTTACTCCAAATCTATCGACTTTTTTATTTGCACAAGGAAAAATAAGGAAAAATCATATTTATTTGGATTTTTCCTTATCAGTTATTGAGAAGGCAATTTTCATAAACACTAAGACCTTTTATCTCAGGGTAACTATTTTATAATACTATTCATCTGTTGCTAGATGTCTTACATAGGATTGCATGCAGTATAGTCCTTCTATCCACATGAGGTGAATTGCACAGGTCTGGTTTATTCTTGAAATTCAAAGACAGAAGAGTTCCATAAAGATGATCTTAGTCACAGTAATTATGAGTCTGAGATCTGAATTCCAGCACATTAAATATAATACTAGACTTTATTCCATTGTATCAATCACCTGATAGAGTTTTATAATACCTTACTAGTGTCGAGACTAGAGACACTTAAGAAACAAATACACCTGAGTTGGCAAGAAGAGGTTTTACAAAATATTTTTTTTCTTACAGAAATAAGTGGTAACTATTCTGTTCCATTAATCTAAAGTTTCTGATTATCTATTGTTTCCAAGGCACAGTAGCATATAGAGTGAATATTTCCTGCCTCCCAAGGTCAGATAGGAAAGCAGTAAAAAACAACCACTATTCACTATACTCACATACAAAACATTCGAGGAGTAGATTGTGGCACAACCCTGAAAAGGTTGAAATATTGAAAATTCAAAGAGAGAGAGGAGCGGGGAGAGAAAGATAACAGTTTATTGGCAGAGGTCAGGAATGTCTTAAAAGGAAGGCATTTTCTAAAAAACCTTTTAGGAAGCAGGGTATTAGAGAATCTCTGGTTATACATGCTGTGACAGCATATGTTATGAAATCTCTTGAAGAGGACAACTTTTAAGCAAAATATAGAAACTGAGAAAACATAATTCTTATTTTATGCTCCGGTTTCTAAGTGTTACTTGTATTTAGACAATGTGCAATCCAATTTACAGATTGAAGCTTGCAGTTGAGTTGTCATCCTATTGTGGACAGTTTAAAGATCTTGTAGCCTGCTGAGATAGATTTCTAAATTTCATGCTGATCTTCACACTCAGTTTAAAGGAAGGGTCTTCCAGACAAGTCTCTAGACAAAGATGGTGGAAGAGTAACTTAAAGGTCACCCCAGTAAACTTGGGTAATCTGCTAAGGTTTAAGCAGGAAATGACTGGATGATTGAATGGCTATATTAAAATTTTATTGTTTTGTTGTTATTGCTTTTATAATGTCGAATTTTGTTGTTTGATAATTCAATACATGTGTATAATGAATTAATTAATTTTAATCACTCTTTTCCCACACTCTCTCTTATCTCCTTCCTTTAACTACACAAATCCCATCATTGCCACCATTACCATCATTACCAAGTTTTCCAGGTTCATGACCTTTGTATTTGTTTTGTGACCCATTTAGTTCAACCAGGGTTATTTTTGTGATGACCAAATTGGAACTATCTGTTGTAACCTGGTAGAATCACTTTTGAGAACAAGTGAAGAAAGTGATTTCTCCACTCCCTGAAATGGTACACCTAATTCAGTCATGAACTTGTGGTAGCTGCAGCTATGCGCACTAGGTCTGCAAAGGACTGGCATGCTGACATTTACTCAAATACAGAGGAGGTGTCCAGGGACCCTACATATCACTGTAATCTCTTTTATAGGAAAATAAGTGAAGAGCATCATTGCCGTGTGGAAAGCTATTGTAGTGTTATAGGTGAATCAGATGTGTATTTGAAAATAACAATAGAAAGAGAAAAGTAAAAAATAATAATCAGAAATTTTCAAGTTTACATTCACTGAATTCTTATCCAGTCCTGCAGAGGAATTTTAGAAGTGAAAGACTCATGAGGTTCAAAGAAAGTCAGTTTTCATAAATGAGCATGAATCCTTTTATGTAAGACACATTGGAGATGATGCTTGCTCATGGTCAGAATAACATGTGGCTATGACTATGTTACTTAGGTCTGGAGCACTACCACCTGACCAAGGAATGGTCCTTATTGCAAGCAGCATCTCTACAAAATGATGGATTAATGCTTTCACTTTTTTCTTCATAGTAATAAATAGAATATCACCAATATTTAAACTTTTATTTCTTAATATATAATTATAATCAAAGAACCAGAAGAGAAAACCATGGCAGCTTTATGAAAAGAAATACCATTTTTATAGTAAGTCAAAATTACTACATATACTTTGGGCAAAATTTAGATGATCTGAAGGAAACAGACATACAAATTGAGATTTGAGAGGTAAGATTAGGTTTGAACACTGGGGACAGTGTGACATTTGCCTTGTTTAATTTATATGCACAGAAATATCAATGTTCTTCATTGTTTGCCACTGAGTTAGCAAACAGAGAAAATTAATTTAATGCTATTAAATTGACTAGAGAAAGAAAGGAAAAGAAATGGTCTGTCAACTAGATAGAAAAATCAATGCCATGAACACAGCATATTAAATCCAGTTCTTTACTTGCATTTTTCAGAGAAAAGAAGGAAGTAGAGCTATCCATCATGTGTTGTGTAATGAGGTCTAAACAGAGCTATATTTGAATTTGTTGATTATGCCATTTTTACAATAAATTTAGAATCAAGAGGAAAACACAGATTCCAAGTTGTTCTCATTTGGGACTTACAATATAAAAAGGATGCTCCCTGGAGAATAAAATCAAGGAGCCTAGCAGCCCATCTCGGGCAAGATTCTGTGAGATCAGCAGAATGAAATGTGTGCAAGAGGTCAAGGAAAGAATAAATCCTGGGATTAGATTTTAAAGTGAACACAACTCAGCACCCAGTGGAGGAAGAAAGTGGGGAGTTGGAAGTTATGCTGAATTGTCAGCCAAAAGTTGGGAGAATGAAAATATAAAGAGAATGTAATCCTGTTGTGTCTATCCCAAGAGCCTGAGAATATAAATCGTTTTGAAGTTATTCTGGTGAAATATAATATAAAACCCTAATCACCTGAAATTCCTGTCCCTGAGTTCAAGGGGAAGCTTAGCTATCATATCTTCAAAGATCTACTCATAATTGCTTCAGCAGTGACTTTAGAAACATCAGGAAGCAAGAAGGATAAAAATCTCTATCAAAGTTTGCTCTGCCCTTAGAAAAGCAGAACTGTGTTGGCACTCGTGGATGAACATGAAATCCTGATGAGTTTAGAGAATTTTTTGTACATAATTTTGTGTGTTTTGTTGTTCTGAGTAGCATACGCCTTGTGTTCAATGTTGAAAAAGTATAGAAGTTATAGTGTTTGATTACCACATAGTAACCACTGTGGTAAATGCCTTGAAAAAATAAATTTAATAAATATGTTAAACAAAAAATTATAACTTAGTTTCCAGATTAGTCCCTTCTATGTTGCTAATAACTCAGACCCACAGACAGAAACACAAACTAGTTGAGATAATTTCTTCAAATATGTTTTGTCTCTTGGTCACAGGTACGCAAGGATGAGGGGCTATGACTATTTCTTTAATTAATTTATATTGTTTAAATTTCATTTTACATTTCAACCATAGTTATTCTTCTCACTCCCCCTCACACCACCCTCCTCGCCTCCCCTGTCCAGCTCACACCCCATCTACTCCTCTCAAAGGATAAAGGCTTCCATGTGGAGTCAGCTAGGTCTGGGACATTAAGTTTGGGCAGGATCAAGCCATTCCCTTCGGCATTAAGGCTCACCATGGTATCCCAACATAGGGAATGGGTTCCAAAAAGCTAGCTCATGAGCCTGGGATAGATCCTGGTCCCTCTGTCAGTGGCCCCTCAAATAGTCCAAGCTTCACAACTGTCTCCCACATATGGAGGGCCTAGTTCAGTCCCATGGAGGATCCACAGTTGTGACTCTTAAAGTCTTTTATATTGGTAGATTCCCAGGAAGTACATGGCATCTTGTGCCTTTAGGCAAGGGAACTGTGTGTCTTATTATCCCAGTCAGTCTAACTTTCACATAAGGACGCTAGGATTCAGAAGTCTAGTCCAATGGTATGCAACCCTAAGCACATCCCAAAGACTTGATTCTAAATGCAATGATATGCTTAAGTACCAGCCGCCTTACTTCATGAAGGTACTAAATTTCTTCATGTGAAATTTTATGTGAATCCCCTAAAAAGGTAAGAAAATAAATGGAACTAGAAAAGTTTATCCTTGAGAGATTAACCATAATTGAAGGAAGAGGTATGCTCTGCCTGGGAAACATTTTGATCAAGATGGAAAATATGAAGATCATCTACAAATATGTATAGGTGATGTGCATAGTGAAGTAACAAAATGTACCATGGGAAACACAAGGTTATAGATCAATGGAAACAGGAAAGGGTGGAACTTACAAAGAACTGAAGAACATTAAGGGTGTGTGTGTGTGTGTATGTGTGTGTGTGTGTTATTCTGTCTGTCTTTGATAAATTTTCTAAAAGAAGGGAGAGATACACACCTGTGCATGTAACATACACCCATAAAACAGTGTTATTATAATGGATGTTTTGGGTTATCCCTAATAACCTTTAGTAAAGGTCTTCTTATTCCTGTAACTTATACCAGTTATGACACTGACACTGATCATATGTTTGTGATATCATTTCTGGCTATTGAGAGAGAAATGCTAGAATATCCTTCCAAGCCTGTGTGTAACTGAACTTCCCTGGCCCATAATGTTAGGCGAGGCCATGTGAATTGGACCACAAAACATTAGCAGCACTGTTTCTGTCAGTTCGATGCAGAAGCAAGGATAAACTAAGGACAGCCTGTCACATACTCCTGTATGGCGATGATTGTGCAGGACTGCCAAGGGCCAGGTCCTACATTAGTCAGAAGCTGACTAAGACACGTAGAAAATCCCTTCTGAACACCATAAAATTCACACTTAATGTAACAACAAGTTTCATTAGTAAAACACAGGTTATGTTTGTCCTTTATTGTATTCCTCTACATTGTAACATGGACTACGAGAGTAGAGTATCCCTATCAGCGGGTAATTGCCTTTCAGATAGTCTCCCAAGCAGAAGGAAAGCCAAATAGAAGAGTCGGGAAAGTGATACATCGTCTTCTACAAGCCAGAAATTAGCTGATGCTCCAAATTCAGCTGACAGAAATAATTCTACCCTGTCAACAGATTCTAGACAGGTAATTTTTTAACAGGTGGTAAAACCTTGGAAAGTCGCCATCATGAATAAGGCAAATCAAAGTAATATATTATTAGTAATACAGTGCTGCAATTTATGAATTTGTGCTTAAACAATTAGTGTTCCTTCAAGACCATCACATTTCTTTACAGGGTGATGGGAATTTTTGAAGTACATGAGAAAATGGATAGTTTAAAGACACACCTTTGCACCACTCACTAAACAAAATCCCCATGTAAGCTACTGAGATTGTAGTTAGATATATAACCATGCACAAGGCCCTTCTCTCTGAATCTGCTACAGTATAGAATAGTATACAACACAGACTCAGCCAACTTGTTTTCACAATCCCAGCTCAGTGTCTAGTTCAATACATAAAAGAGAGTGGGGATCTGGGAGATGGCCTTGTGGGCAAAGTGGTTGCTGCCCAAACATCTGGACTTGACCTTGGATCCCTGGTACCCATGGAAATGACAGGAATGTCTTCTGTCAAATCTCACCCAGAGATGAGGAGAAAAGGGTCAGGAGAGTCACTGAGATTTCCAAGGCAGCAAGCTCCAAATTGAGTAAGAGACAGTCTTACTAGTGTTCTGGGAAATTCTAATTATAACCAGGATCTAGAAAGCAAAGTAAAACAGACCTATAGTATTTCTAATTGTTGCTCTAAGTTTATAGAGGTTAAGAAATGTGTAACTAAATGAGACTGAAGGCTGGAATTGAAAGAGTAGTTATTTCAGGATCCCAAACCAAAAGAAAGAGCTTTCATTGGTACATGATGAATGCAACAGGATTCAGACCACGAGGAAGAAACACAGATTCTGGGACACTGGAATTTCACTCACTTGCTTTTATGTTGTGGCCCTACTGATATCAAGGTTATGCACACTACAGGTTACGTCCCACAGCATAGGCGTTGTAGCTCCATCTTGCAGAAGTGACTTCAGAAATAGCAGAACCTGTAAAGTGGAGCTACTAAGCATCTTCCAGAAGTGAGACAGGAAGGACTGAACTTTTAAAGGGTGAGAACAATGGAAGAGATATTGAGTGCTAATTCAGTGATAAGTGCTGGTAAGCAGTTCATTTTCACTTCCTCTAACTCTTGTAAAGCTCTTTGTTTAGTAGGTTTTATTTTCTCAGATTTGGAGATAAAGAAGCCTGTGCTTAGCTAGCTTAAGTCACTTTGTCAAGTTTTATGTCAAGAAAATGTCTGAGACAAGATATTTATACAAGCCTATGCAACTCTAAAATATATAAACACTTTATTATACCACTGTTGCTAATTTCGAAGGTCTCATGTTGCAGTGATGGTGATAATCAGGATGGAGAGACAAAAATTATACATGAATTACAATTTTTCAGACAAAAGGCAATAGTCTGGTGTTCACTAAGGAATGGCTGGGCTGGCAGTGACTAGGTGTGTAGTACCATGAATAGTGGCTGATATTTAATTGTGGGTAAATTCTTTCAGGATTTTTCTTCTTTAGTAGGATGAGCAGTAAAGAAGGTTTTGTAAACAACCTATGTCATACAGTGTTATTCATCTTCATCTTTGGCCAGCATTTTCAGGCTAAGACTAAGGCATAGAGGGAAAAATGAGGGTTTATTTTTTATGCAGTTCTATCTGAGAAACTGAAGGAATTTATTTACCATTCCAAAGCATGGCCTTTTAAATCATAGTACACGCTGTGGGACTTGGTTTCCTTTTCTCCCAGTAGCTTCTGAGGATAAAACTCAGGTTAATCAAGCTTGACAGCAAGCATCTTCAGCAGCTGAGTCATCTTAATGGTCCAAAGAAGTTTTCTGTAAATATTTGACAGAAATTGCTTCTCCTTTAATTGACCACAGTTGTTCTAATTCACATGTTAGTACAAAAGATGAAATTCTCTAAGAACATACAAGTATAATACACAAGTATAATAGACAAGTAGATACACAATGAAACAGATTCTGGGGAGCAAAAGAATGATGGCATGAAAAAGCAAAAAGCAGAATGTAGAAAGCCCATATAGACATTGGTGAAGACACAGGGTGAGTCAGAAGAGGAGAAAAATAGGGTATAGAGAATCATATTTCATTAAAAAACTGTTATGAAATTATCAAGAATAAATGAATAAAGCAATAAGAAAGTAAATGATTGCCTCGGCGAGGACTGAACCCACAGCCTTGCACTTGCTAGGCAAGCACTCTAGCACTGAGCTAAATCCCCAATGCCAGTTAAAAGTGTTTTGTGATTTTATGAAACAGAAAGGGGAAGGAGACTTCCAAAGGCTTTTGAGAAAGTCAATATTACTTTGATACAAAACCAGACCAAAATTCTCTCTCTCTCCCCACACACACCACAATTTTTTAAATGAGGGAAAATTGCAGTGTCTAATATAAGAGTGAAAGTTGGAATATTATGTTAAGTGAAATAAAACTGTTACAGAAGACAAAAGTGACATGATTCAACTTACTTATGAAATCAAAAATAGTTAAAGTCATTGAAGCAGAAAGAGAAGAATGGTAGTTATCAATACCCAAGGGAGAACTAGATGAGGAATTATTAATGGTTGTGTTATCTTCAATAAGGTGAGGTGAAGCAACTCTGGCGATCCTCTAGACAATAGTGTGTCTATAATCAATAATGATGCATATACTTAAATTTTGTTAGAATTGAGCTCACAGAAAATTACCCATAAAAATAAAATAACAAAAATTTAAAATGCAGTTAAATAATTATAAAACATAGCATGCTGTAAGCAGTTACTAGGTATAGACAACATTCTATAAATACTGTGTGCATCTAGTTACAAAGATTTTAGCTGCCAGACTAAGTAGTGTAACACTTGCTATCCAGCACTGAGGCAGAAAGTTAAGTCAGCCTGGGAAGCTTACTGAGATCCTGTATGAAAAGCAAGCAAGCAGGCAGGCAGGCAGGCAGGCAAGTAGATAGACAGACGAATAAATGAGTAAATAGTAAAATTTGAAAAAGAAAGAAGTGTACAAGAAATTAAGATATAAGGACATTAGTTAACTTTCTATGGGTGAGGAAGTAAAGTGAGAAAGCGCACCACATGCAGTAGTGGGGTATGCGCCTGATGCCTGTGAGATTGACTTACGGTTTTTAACCTAAATAAAACAGATCACCTCTGAAGTAGAGAGCAAGCTCAGTCTGTTCCCTCACATGAAGCAAGGGAGGAGAAAGCAAAAATTAATGTTTACAAGGAAAAGAAAGAGGGGGGTGAAGGAGAGATGGGAGGTGGGAAGAAGGGAGAAAAGAGGGAAAAGAAAGAGAGAGAGAAAGAGAAAGAAAGAGGAGGGAGAATAAAAGAAGGTGGAGAATTACAATGAAAAATTTGTGAAAATAATTGAGGGATTCATTATTTTCTGGATAGTTAGTAAGGACAAAGAGAAAAGGTACAAAACTTTCTTTGGAAAAGCCCTTCTCACCTACTAGAAATGTGTGTGTGTGTGTGTGTGTGTGTGTG
>LOJH01054682.1:0-11987 GCA_001685095.1 Ellobius talpinus
TGCTCCCTTGGAGTTTGCTGTCTCAGGCCTACTTTGGCCTAGGCTGCTGGCTTTTGGTTCTAGGTTCTATAAGAAAGCAAGAACAAGCCTTGGAGAGCAAGCCAGTACACAGATGTTCCATTCCTCTAGGCAGCCATGACTGATATATAAGACTACATATTTTGATATTGATACCAAAAGTGGAATATGGTGGTTTGAATGAAAATAACCCCCATAGGTTTATATTATTTGATTGCTTGGTTCCCAGTTGGGAAGGATTAGGAGGTGTGGTCTTGTTGGAGCAGGTGTGGCCTTGGACAAAGTGTATCACTGAAGGTGGGCTTTGAGATCTCAAAAGCCTGTACAGGCCCTCTGCCTGCTTGCCTGCCTGTGGATCAAGATGTAAGGTCTTAGCCCCATGCCTGCCCACTGCCTGCTGCCATGCTTCCTGTCATGATGATAACGGACTAACCCTCTGAAACTGTAAGCAAGCCACCCCACCACCCCACCCCCAGAGTTAAATGCTTTTCTTTTCTAAGAGTTGTCTCGGTCATGGTGTCTCTTCACAGAATAACGAAGGCATGGGGTATTGCTGTGACAGACCTGACCATGTTGTTTCGAGGAGGACAGTGGAGTCACTTTGGAACCTTAGGCTAGACAAGCCATTGTGTATCCAAAACTGGGTGGGTTGTTTTGTGGGAGCTTGGAAAAGAAAAGCATTGAGGAAAATGCAGATGATGGCTTGTGAAGTTCCAGAGGGAAGTTTGAGCGCCACTTAAAGCCTCTATTGGGGCTGTTGCATATTTTGAGTAAGAATCTGTGGTTCTAGTTAGCTGAGGCTTAAGAATCAGCTGTGGTTAACAAGAGACCAGAATCACAACAGTGAAAGCTTTGTTTTGGTGGGATAAATGATGCTGGTTAGTGGGAGCTGAGAAATTAGCAGTGATTAAGAAGAGACCAACATCGTTGAAGTAAAATCTTCTGGAAGGTGTTTCCTCAATGTTAGCACACACAAATTGTGTTCCAGAGGTGGCCAAGATTGTACCTCATGCTGGCAACTGAAGATAATCTAAGTCACCTGGGTGGCGCTGGTTTTGAAGCTACAAAGGGGTCATGGTAAAGTTGAGGCTTGACACTGTGTGACAAGACTGGAGTCGCTAAAGAGAGCCTAACGGAGGCTATTGGTGAAAGAGCGGCCCTGTTGCAGCAAAAGACCTCAGCATTTTGGAGATTCCAGAACCATGGAGAGGAAGCAGACTCACCTTAGGAGACAACCTGTGTTGGCTACAGAAGATGGAGCTGGAGCAGTGACTCAGGCCCTTCAGAGGAGAACAGGATATCATAGCAGATCCCAGACACTAGATAGATACTGAGTTGTTTACACTGCTGGAGTTTGACTTTGCTTTGCTCAGATTGTTACTGTGCCCTGGTTCTTCCCTCGTGACATAAAGTGCTTAATTTTTATTTTACAGAGCCCACAATTGAGTTTACATAGACTTTGGATTTAAAAAAATAATGAATACTTTAAGATAATGTCTTTTTTGTGTGGGTATTTTTTTGGGTTGTTTGTTTGTTTGGCTTTTCAAGACAGGGTTTCTCTGGAACTCGCTCTGTAGATCAGGCTGGCCTCAAACTCATAGGGGTCTTCCTGCCTCTGCCTCCCGAGTGTTGGGATTGATAATTTTTTTTAAGTGTTTGAACTTTCAAAGACTGTGGACCGTTCACATTGTTGAGTGTTTACATTCTAAGTGAGGTAAGACCCAGAAAGACAAACACAGTATGTACTCAATCATAAGTGGATATTAGACATAAAGCAAAGGCTAACTGGTCTACAATTCACAGCTCAGAAAAGCTAGGTAAAAAAGAGGACCCTAAGAGGGACAAACAAATGGAGGGCCCCAGGAAGGTAAAATAGTTAAAATCTCCTGGATAAACTGGGGGGGTTAAAAAGGGAGAGGAATGGGATTGAGAAGGTCCATTTGGGGGAGGGGCGGAGGGAGAGAGCGCAATGAAAGAGACATCTTGATAAAGAGAGCCATTGTGGGGTTAGGGAGAAACCTGGTGCTAGAGAAATTCCCAGGAATCCGTATGGATGACCCCAGCTAAGACTCCTAGCAATAATGGAGAGGGTTTCTGAACCAGCCTTCCCCTTTAATCAGATGACTACCCTAATTGTCATCATAGAACCTTCATCCAGTAACTGATGGAAGCAGATGCAGTGATCCACAGCCAAGCACTGGGCTGAGCTCCTGGAGTTTAGTTGAAGAAAGGGAAGAGGGTTAATATGGATAAGGGGGTTCAAGATCAGGATGGGGAAAACTAGAGACAGCTGTGGGAGCTCTCAGACTCTAGACCAGCAGCTGGGGAACCTACATGGGACCAAACTACATCATCTGAATGTGGGTGACAGTTGTGACTTGAGCTGTTGGGAGATGGGGACCAGCACCTATCTTGGTTGCTTGAACTGACTTTGGGGAGCCCATTCCCTATGGTGGGATACCTTGCTCAGCTTTGATATGGGGGAAGGGCTTGGTCCTGCCTCAATTTGGTATGCCAGAATTTATTGACTCCCCAAGGAAGGCCTTACTCCCACTGAAGTGGATGGGGGGGGGNAGAGGGGAGGGCGGGGAAATGGGGTTGGTATGTAAAATGAAAGAAAATTTTAAAAAAAAGAAAGTGAATGCAGTCTTTTATTAATATATTTATTTAATATTTTAATGTTTATATTACAATGTTGATATTAATGAATGCTCATGGGAATGAACAATAAAGGAAAGGTTATGGCTTAACAGTGATATATCTGTGTTTTTTATCAACTTCACACAGGTTAGTCATTTGACAGGGAGCGTCAGTTGAGAAAATGCTTCCATAAGATCAGGCTGTAGGCAGGCCTGTGGGCATTTTCTTAGCGACTGATGAGAAGGGACCCAGCCCATTAAGGATGGTGCCACCTCTGGGCTTGTGCTGCTGAAATCTATAAGAAAGTAGGCTCAGCAAGCCATCAGAACCACTCCTACCCCCATGACCTCTGCATCAGCTCCTGCCTCAGGTTCCTAGACAGATTCTTTGAGCTCCTGCCTTGGCTTCCCTCAATGGACTGTGAGTCAAGATTTAAGACAAACAAACCCTGTCTTTCCTGTGTTGCATTTGTTTTTAGTCACAGCAACAGCAACCCTGAGTAAGACATGGAGTGAGAAAGTATTTGTTTTTCATTTTACAGGAGCCCACAGTTAAGAAACCAGAATTTATGGAAGTTTTAGAATTCCTAGAGAAACTTTGGATATTTTAGAGAAACTCTGAAAGACTTTGAATGTTTTAGAAAGACCAAACTTTTGGAGTGTTTGAACTTTTAAGAAATGTGGAACTTCATTTCAGCCCAATAGATTTGATGACAATGATCCACCAGGGAGCTGTGGGCCAACTGGAGGAGGATTAAATACAGTTGGCAGACTCGTATTTTGACACTGAGAATTGAAAATGCATCTGGTCACAAGATGTCCAGTAGTACAGCTATTAAAATGTCAGGCTGTAGCCAATAGCATATCTATCTTTTACTTTCTTTTCCTTAGACCCGAATACTTTAAGAAAACACACTTAGTGTTTTTATTTTCTTGAAATACAAAATGCATCATGAAAAAAAAAAACTACCTCTTAAATTCCATTTGCATTTATGGTTAGACGTGCTTGACCAAAAATGTTAAGAGGAAAAAAGTGTACCTAAAAAAAATGTAACTAAGCTGCATTAAATTTGATAGAAGGACTTAAATGGTGTATTTTCAGTTTTACTGAACAAAAATAATCCATTTAGCATTCTTTATAAAAGAATTGATGCTAGAGGGTTTATATATATATTATTTTAAGAAAAATGAAAATCTTTGTTTCTGGTAGAATTACACCATTATTAAATTCAAGTCTTTGAAAACAGTAAAGATGACCAGTCTCTGGAGGCAATGACAATTTAAACTTGGGGCCTTCTGCATATGCTGTCCTCAGCATCGCTCTTGGTTTCAAGAACTAGTGTCTTTTAAAGGATTATTTACACACACATGGTGAGTGAATTTCCAGAAGGTGCGTGATCCTGTAAGGGCAGTGTTTTTAACCTGACTTTGTAGTGTTTCCAGTTGACCAAGGACTTTAAAATCCTGTTTTAGGGAGTGTATCTCTTCCACTTCACAGGAGTTGAGTCCTGTATGTGCCTTGCAGTACTGTAATTCAAGCGTAAGCATCTTTGGCTGCAGAGAGTTTTCTAAAAACAAAATGTTAGGAAGTAAATTTTGTGATAACATTAAAATTTTAATTTTTAAAGGTATTAGATTCTTTCAGAAGTAAAATCTGACCATTCTAAAGCAGTAAGTGGAATGGTAAATTTCTAACTCTTAGAAAAATTCAGAGGAAATGAAGCTAGTTTAAGTAAAAGATCTTCAATTGATTTGTTACTGAATCCTCAAAACATTAAACATCGATAATGTTAAAAAAAAATGTAGAACTTTTAAGCCAGGTGGTGGTGGCGCACACCTTTAATCCCAGCACTTGCAAGACAGAAGCAAGTGGATCTCTGTAAGTTTGAGGCCAGCCTGGTCTACAGAGCAAGTTCCAGAACAACCAAGGCTACATAGAGAAACCCTGTCTTGCAAAACAAAAAAAAAGGGAGGGGGGGAGAGGAAATGTGGAACTTTTAAAGTTACTGGGTTTGTATTGTAAAATTAACATATCTTGAGTATGAACAAGAAAAGTTAAGGTTTAACAGTAATGTGTTATGTCAAGATAACAAGGAGTCAGTTGTGCTGATTAGCTTTATGTCAACCTGCCACAAGCTAGTCATACAAAAAGAGACCTTAGGTGTGAAAGTGTCCCCATCAAATTGGTCAGCGGCCAGAAAGCCTGTGGTGCATTCTCTTAGTGACTGTTGGAGGAAAGATGGGCCAATCTGACTACAATTCATGTTCCCTGGGGGCAGGTGCCCTATGGAGCAAGCCAGCAAGCAGCACTCCTCCATGGCCTCTGCATCAATTACCTGCCATGACTTCCCTGGATGACAGACTACAAGCTGTAAGATTAAATAAACTCTTTCTTCATCAAATTGTTTTTGGTCATGATATCTTATCACAGCAACAGAAACCCTAAGACTCTTGTGTTATCTTTTGATAATCTACCCATTTTCTAACTGTCTTATTGAGTTCAGTTCTTTATACAGTTTACATATAAGTCTCTAATAAGCAATTTGACTCACAAATAATTTCTACCCTGTGGTTTATCTTTTCACTTCTTGAGTTGTTTGAAACAAAAAAGCTGTTTGGTTTGTTTTATAGCCCAGGCTGGCCTTGTCCTTCCTCACTACCTATACGAGGTTAACCCCAAACTAGCAGCAAACTTTCTGCTATGGTACAAGTATTGAGATTACAGATACATACCATTACTCCTACACATCCAATTAATTTGTTATTACTTGTGTTTGCTTCATTTCATTTTTATAGATTATTTTTATCTACACGAGTATCTGTGATGTGTGCACAGTTGTTAATGGAGAGCAGAAGAGGAACTCATACCTCGAAGATGGAGTTACAGGAAGTTGAGTCACCTGATGTGGATGCCAGGAACCAAAGTAGGGTCTTCCAAAAGAGCAGCAAATGTTTTTAATTGCTGAGCCATACATCAGCTCAGATAGACCTCTTCCACCCACCCCACCCTCAAGCCTCTGAATAAAATGGTGTGCCCCAACCCAAATCAAATAAATGAGGAAGAAAATAAACAGAAATCAATATGAAACCAAGTATCAAAATTACTATATTTGTTCCACTAGATATTTCAACATAATAAATAAAATCGCAATTAACCAAAAACATTTTTATTTTTTTAAGTCTTTAAAAAAACAAAACAAAACTATTCCTTTCCCAAAATAATGATTAGCTTAGAAAAATGGGTGTATATCTTCAAAGTATTTCCTTTTAACGGAAACTTCATTTTATAGAATCTAAATGATAAAGGTTTTTAAAAGCCAGAATAAGAAAAGGAAATCCACTCATACTTCAGGCCCTTCTCCTCCAGGAACCAGCTGCATTAGAGAAAAAGAGTTTATTAATAACACCATCATACCACCTAAAAAACTCCACGTGTTCCTCATGGACCAAAGCCACCTTTGTCTCTCCCCCATCCTTCATTTTCCATTTTCTCCAAGTCACCAATATCTGTTAGTAATCCCAACATTAATTCATGTTTAAGAGGTTCAAAAATGACTTCTGATGAACTAAAATATTAGGCAAATTAATCTTAAGAACCAGTCCTCTTTCGATAGCTGCTTCGGGCACTTAACACCCACGGCTCCCTTCCCATCCTCAGCAGTTAGTCAGTTCTGCAATCCCTGCCCCATAAAAGTACACTGAATTCAAAATAAAACAGTTTTAAAGTCTTACCATCGTTATATTATTTCCATTTAGTAAAATCTGATCTAATTTTGTAATCCTTCTTCCTTCTGGTGTAATTTCACTAAATAAACAGATAGAATGGAGTCAGGATAAACAAGTACTCAAAGGCAATATTTTGGAAACACCTTCCCTTCCTAGAAGTTATTCTTGGGTTAAGGGGAACAGCTTGGTGGGGCAGGCACACCTGGGTGGCCAAGCAGAAAGCCCTGGGTTCAACCCTTAGCACCAAAACTGTTATTCTTACATATGAATGAATGTGAACACATAAAATTACAATAATTTTCAGAAATACAGTCTGCCCACTGAATAATGGTAATATAAATATAGCTTATTCACATGAATTTCTTAGAAATTCAGGAAAAACATTAAGATAATAATCCTCTAACCCAATCTCACAAATACCAGTAAATAAAGTTTCAGTATTAAAATAATTCCAACAGGTAATACTTTTTATAAATCATACTAATTCTGCTATGGTATTAAAATGAGCGTGGTCTTCACAGGCTCATATGTTTGAAAAACTTGGTCCTCCGTTGGAAGAAATGTTTGGGAATGATTAGGAGGTGCGGTCTTATTGGAGGTGTGTCACTGGGGGTGGGTTTTGAGGTTTTATAATTGTTCAAAAGAATAAATCATACCCAGTTCACTCTGCCTCGTGATTATCTCAACATATAAGCGCTTAGCTACCACCCCCCGCCCCACACCTGCCTGCCTGCTGCCACACTCCCCGCCATGAAAGTCGTGGACCCTAACCCAGAAACTGTGAGCAAGCCCACAGTAAATGCTTTCTTTTATAAACCGCCTTGGTCATTCTGTCTCTTCACAGCAAAAGAAAAGCGACTAAGGGGCCTGCCTTGAATTTAAAGAGATTACCTCCCCAAGTCCCCATTCTTTAATTTGTAATACTACTCACAACTCTGTGACATCTTCCAACACCATATCTGAAATTTGTTGTTAAGAAAATAAACAAGGTTGGATTTATTCTGCTTTACGTTTTGGCTTGGTTCCAAATACGTTCAACACAATGGGACAAATTCAAATGGTTTGTTGTTGCCAAGAACGCTATCTTCTCTCAGCAAGCACACCCCTTAAAATGCTACCATGTTCCCAGAAAATAAAATATTTTAATGTAATAACAGAAATACATCATCTGGCTAGAGCTCTTATGTGAATACAACTTTAAAAACCTGTACCGTTACCACGTTTTGAAAGGATACTGACAAAGTCATCAAATCCTAGAAGTGTCCCGACAATTTCTTTATCACTCTTCATCACGATGTGAATTCTTGATCCTATACACTTGTCCACAAGCTCTGGGGAAGGAAAAGGACTGTTTTGCCCACTTATTAGTTCAACAAACATTTGAGTGCTTACTTTATTATTTTCGTATCATTAAACAAAAAGCAGTCATTCAATTACTACATCTTATAAAAATCTGTTCGACCATTAGCACAAATGTTTGCCTTACCTCTTTTTTTGCTGCAATGAATATGACTGCGATTTTATTTAGATTATTGGTTAATATATGAAAACGCACACACCAAAAGGTAGAGAACTCGATAGATTTTCCTCGTCAGTGTTTCTACGGATGAACAGTATCTAACACATATTGGAGTGGACACTGCGAAAACTTCCGATCACAGCTACATTCACTAACTTCATCAGCGCCTCAACATCCCAGGAAGAGGGCATTATTATGGACATCAGCTTCCTGTCACTTCTCTCACCTAGCCTTTACCTCTGTGCTTGGAGACCAACCTGAGCATCTCTGCAGCCAACTTAGCACTGCTCGGTACCATGTTTTTCAGTGTGCTATCCGAAAGCAAGGGCTGTAATTTAAGCTCATTATTCAACAGTACCCTGGCACAGTGAGGGGACTGCTTGATTAATTCATGAATAACGGGGCTCATTTCCAGATTTCTCTTTTAAGATTCACTGTAGACAGTGGAGCCCTCCTCACACAACCAGACACAGCACAGGGTCTACCAAACCTGGAGACCGAAACCGCCAAACTGCGACTTGGGACGGCTACCCACGACATCTTAACTGGCGAGCTCACAAAGAAGGCCGAGGGCGTCCTTCAGTAAGTGGGACCCTCGCCGGCCACAGGTAAAACGGTCTGTCTTCTCGGCGACGCCAAGGGCGGGGCGGCCGGGACCGCCTCGGCCCCCGGCGCGGAACTGCAGCAACCCACCCACTCCCCAGGCAAGACTTTTACCTAGTGGCAAGAGCTGGGACGGGTTCGTGGTCGCGTTAGCCGCCATGGCCACGCCGGAAGTGGCCTAAGGCCCCCGGAGCAGACTTTAAAAGAGCGCGCTTCCGCCCTTTTCCGCAGCCGGATCAGGCAAAAATAATCGGATGCCGATCTTACGATCGGGTGGGTCCAAATGGATCGCCGAGAGATTCGATAGAACAGTTCGGACGTCTAGCGGTGCCACCATTCCCACAGGCACCTGTCTTGCCCCAGAAGTTTTGCTAAACTTTAGAGATAATTTGCCTCCTCTATTCTGGAAGACCACACATACGAGATCTCTGACTCGGATAGTTTTCCTCTAGAAGGTTGCATCTCAAGCCGGGATCTTTCTTCAGAACAGTGAAATCAATTCAGATTTCCTGTGTTCTCCTCAACAACTACCCATTTTCTTAAGGAAGCCTGGAGGACTGAAAACCCATACGAAGCATTTTTTTAATATTCTATACCAGGTTTTCACAAGTGTTGTTTGTTTGTTTTTGTTTTGTTTACTACTTAATTTCTTCTTCCCTTTCTAGAAGTCTAGTTTATTACAGGCTTTTAAAGTTGCTATCAGTGATTGATTTACAGGCAACCACTAGATGTCACTCTGTATGTTGATGTCATCACATATGGAAAATGCGCTATCACACTTTTTTGGAAATAGATAAAAAGCCTCTGTGTGGAGTGGCCAGAAATCCCAGCATTTAACGGACAGAAGGAGGACACAGTTGGCAGCATGGACAACTTGTGAGAGCCTGGCACAAAATAAGAAATAAAAACTAAAGAGAGCTGACATCTAACTATCTTAGTACTAGAGTGTCTTCCTAGCATTCACGAGGCGCTAGGCTTGGGCCTCTTAAAAAATAGAAAGCAGATAAATTTCTTTACCTTTGTCTGTCTCATTTGTATCTAAGTCTAAATATGAGAGGTCATAAGGAACAATATTCATTTTTACACTGTTTTCATTTCTTCATCCAGCAAACAAAAATCTGTTGAATACTGTTTGACTAGCAGCTTGCTGGATATATAAACCAATGTACAGGAAAGTCTTTTACTGGAGTGTGTGGGAAGAGGGACAAATAATAAATTTCATGTGTATAAGCACTATGAAATTTAATGTATAAAGCAATGTCTCTAGGGATCCTGGGAAACTTCATTCTCAATTTCAAGCCACCCAATTCCATAAATCTTGTGTACTTACTAGGTGCCAGGGCAATTACAAATAGAATCTTTACAGCCATCCTTTGAGGCAAGAATCGTGATGAGGGCTGGAGAGATGGCTCAGTGGTTAAGAGCACCGGCTGCTTTTCCAGAGGTCCTGAGTTCAATTCCCAGCAACCACATGGTGGCTCAAAACCATCCATAATGAGATCTGGTGCCCTTTTCTGGCATGCAGGCAGATATGCAGACAGAATACTGTAAACATAACAAATAAATAAAACCTTTGTTAAAAAAATTCATTTAAAAAAGAGTCATGACTAAGTTCCTTGTGCTTAAAGAAGTACTGTCTCATGGCTACACATTATCAACTTGAAAAGCTTCACAGAGGAATTGACAGGAATCTAATCTTGCAAAGGTAGCATTCCAAGTGAAGGGGACATTATGTGCAGTTGGTATGTGTCATTTCCAAGCTTCTCTTACTAATTTTGTCTTTAAACCGTACACATTTCTCTTACATTTAGCATAAAACACTTACCTGCTTTCTCAAATATATTTCCTTAACAACCCCAATCTTCACCATTTTTTTTCTTATTTAACTTTAATATATTACTCCATGTCCTGGTAAAGATGTTGCTCATGTTTCAACACCCTTCTCAGAGACGACTACCTATTCTGACTTGTGTGGTCTTGTTGTTATCTATCACTGGCTGGCAGCAGTGTTAATAGTTCTCAGAGTTATCTTGGTGTATTTTTACACAACTATTTAACAAAGCTAACTCCTGTTGAGACTGAGTTCCTCAAGACTATGTTGAGACATAGTATTGTGATTAAATCCATTGGTTCTGAATTTAAAGATTTTTATACTAATTCAACCTTCACAATTTTTAAAAGCTTTAAAAATGTTACCACATTTGTGTGCACCATGCGAGTGAACATCTGTGTGTGTGTGTGTGTGTGTGTGTGTGTGTGTGTGTAACAGGACAATTTGAAATAATATGTTCCTTCCTCTTGCATGTGGGTTCTATACCTGATGAGCCATCTCATTAGCCCACCACAATTTCTACTAATTATTTGATTTATGGGTGTATTACTTAAGCTTTTAAAATCTCAATTTATCTATTAGAAATGGTGGTGTTAATGGCAAGTAATATATTTCATTATTTATTTACTTACTTGTGTTTATAGGTGTTTTGTTTCTTGTATGTCTCTCTTAATCACTGCTATGAAGAGACACCATGACCAAGACAACACTTATAAAAGAACGTAATTAATTGGGAACTTGCTTACAGTTTCAGAGGTTTAGTTCATTATTATCCCAGTGGGGGAACTTGGCAGCACTCATGACACTAGAGTAGGAGCTGAGAGCTACATCCTGATCTACAGGCCAAGAGAAAGAGACTGGGCCTGGCATGACTTTTGAAAAACCTCAAAGTCCATCCCCAGTGACATACTTCCTCCAAGGCCACCCTACTGCAACAAGGTCACGCCTCCTAATTCTTGTAATCCCTTCAAACAGTTCCACTCCCTGGCAACTAAGCATTCAAATCTATGAGCCTATGTGGTCCATTCTTATTCAAACAAGCCCAATGTCTGTGTACCACATTTGTGCCTGGTGTCCATGGAGGCCAGAGAAGGCATCAGATCCCCCTGGGACTTAAGTTACAGTCAGTTGTGAATCACCATGTAGATGCTGGGAATCAAACCCAGGCCTTCTGGAAGAGGTGTAAATGCTCTTACCCATTGAATCATCTCTCTCGCCCACTAAAAAGATTATTTTAATGATTAAATTAAATAACCTATGAAAATTGGTCAGGAGGAGATCTAGTGCAAAGCAAACTGTATTATAGTTGATGTATTGTTACTTACTGATCTTTGCTTCCTAATACGAGCATGATGTTTGGCTGAGGGTAGGAACTACATACAATAGCATTATTAATTACTTGTTAATTAAACTTTGTTGTTTGGAGACTGATGAGATGGCTCAATTGGTAAAGCTGCATTTTGCCAAGCTGGATGACCTGAGCTCAGTTCCTGGAACTCAGTAAGTAGAAGAAGTAAACCAGCTCCCAAAAGCTGTCCTCCCTCTCCAACCTATGCATGCCCATAGGCAAAATAAATGTAAAAGAAGATTTCTTTAGGGAGCTGAAGAGATGGCTCAGTGGTTAAGAGCATTGCCTGCTCTTCCAAAGGTC
>LOJH01054683.1:0-11987 GCA_001685095.1 Ellobius talpinus
ATTCTTGCTTGATACCTGTTTTGTTATATGTAATTTTATGATGTTAAAGTTAAAGCCTTCCTTTTTATTTAAAAAGAAAAGGGGAGGTGATGTGGGAGTCACCTCTGTGTGCTGAGTTACTATTAATGAATAAAGAAACTGCCTTGGCCTGTTGATTGGATAGAACTTAGGTAGGTGGGGAATATGGAACTGAATGCTAAGAGAAAGAAGGGTGGAGTCAGAGAGACACCATGGATCTGCCGCCACCAGAGATAGATATGCTGAAACTTTGCTGGTAGGCCACAACCTTGTGGTGATATACAGATTGATAGAAATGGGTTAAATTAATAAGTAAGAGTTAGCCAATAAGAAGTTAGAGCTAATGGGCCAAGCAGTGATTTAATTAACAGTTTCTGAATGATTATTTCAGCACTAAGCTAGCTGGGTAGCTGGGACAAACAGGTGCCCCATCTCCTCCAACAGGTCCTGACATGAGGTACAGGTTTAAATAAAGGGCAAGAGGTGTGCACAAATCTAAGCAGCCCTGGTCAAGCGTGCTCCTGCCCATCATTGACCCATTATTGTGTAAACTCTAGTATTACCCATGCAAAATCTCTTCCTGGAACACAAATTTCCCATTTGGGCGGGGAAGGGGGATTTCCAGGCTTCAAATATTTCTTCTCCCAGTTTCAACAGCCCCATAGCAGATGCCAGAAGCACAAGTGTCTCCACCCTTAGAATATCTTTGCTCCTACAGGGCTGGTTAGATGTCATTCTGTGAAGGTCAAGCTTCCAGGGCTTGAAGGCCATCCAAAGTCTTAGTCTCTGGTTAGTCTCAGTTCTTACCATGGTAGGTGGGTATTGAGTAACTATTTGGTATTTGCTATCTTAAAAAGGAAACACACACATAAAAAGAAAATCTGTTTTTAAACCACAAATTTATAAATGCACTTAGGAATGCAGCTTGTTTGTAAGTAGAGGACGGCCTGGTCTGATCAGGGTCACTCACAAGGCTTATATCTGTCAATAGTTGTGTGCGTATATGCTCCGGTTCATTGATTTTGTCAACCTGACATAACCTCGGGTCACCTGGGAAGAGAGACCTCTAATCAACAGATTGCCCTATAGGCAAGCTTGTAGGGCGTTCTTGATTAATGATTAATGTCGGAGAGTCCAGCCTACTGTGGGAGGTGCCATTTCTGAGCAGGTGGCTCTGGGTTGATTAAGAAAGGAGGCTGAACAAGCTGTGGGGAACAAACCAATAACTGACATTCCCCACCCTCTCTGCTTCACTCTCTGCCTCTACATTTCTGTTCCCATTCCTGCCCTGACTTCCCTTCATATTAATAAACAGTAAGATAACATAAGCCCTTTCCTCCCCAAGTCACTTTTGATTATGATGTTTATCAAAGCAATAGAAAACTAGAAAACAAATTGGGACAATGTATATCACATTCTCTATTCTGGAAGCTTCCAGGGAGCATATGGAAAGAGCACACATTAATTTTCATTTGGTCTAAAGACAGACAAGAATGAAGCAACCCTGAGTGCGTCCCCACACACCTTTGACACCCGCACTTGGGAGGCAAAAGCAGGAGGATCTCTAAACTTGGGGCCAGCCTGATCTACAAAGCAAATTCCAGGCCACTCAGTATTGTATAATGAGACCTTGTTTCAAAAATAAAATGAAAAGATAACAGTAAGGGATATAAATAAAGTTGGGGGTGGAGATAGAGGGATGGGCTGCAAAGGAGGACCTGGATTCTATCATCACCCATCACTGTATTACACAGACTGGCCTGGTCCTGTGGAGACCTGGCACCTGCACAAGGGAACTCGGAGCTGTTTCTTAGGAACAGAACTGAGTTTCTACAGTCACTGCTGTCCACATTGTCCTGTGCTCCCCAAATGACAAGGCAAGGTAGGGGTGAGTGAACATTGAGTCAGGTGCATGCGTCTTACTTAGACTCTGACCATGCATCTAAAACTTAATTCATTTGGAAAGAACCTTGCAGCGTGGCCTGGTACAGCCTGAGCTTCTCAGGGATTCTTTAAAACATAAACAAGGGTCTGGGAACGCAGCTCAGCTGGTAGAATGCTGGCCTGTCATGCCTGAAGCCCTGAGGTTCATCTCCCACATCTATAATTTTATAGGGAGCGTGGTGCGCACGTGTAATCCCAGCTGTTGGGAGAAGGCAGGAGGATCAGAAGTTTAAGGTTTTGTTCAGCTGCATCGAGCATCCCAGGCTACCCTCGACCCTGGAGGCCCTGTGTGTGAGGGTGGTGGGGGCAGGGTAATGCAGACAAAATCATTTCTGGTTACCACTCACCAGCTCCTAAGCTGCAATGTTTGGGAAACCTGGTTGTTGATTCAGGGAAACCAATAAACATTGCAGATTCTGTATGGTTCTTTTCAAATCTCCCCTCTCTCCACAGCCATGGAAACCTGGATTGGAATGAGGCCACTTCGGGAATGAGCACTCACAGAAACATCTGGAGCAAACGAAAGTTTCTCCCAGAATTACCCTTTTCTCAGACACATCCCATCAGGTTAGTCCTTGGGCTTCTGTTCTACCTTGAAGTGGCCGCATTTTGCTCGAGGAAGAGAAGCGCACTCTCCAGCGGCATCTCATTTTCTTGTAAGGGAAGTCCCGCCCTTGTCAGGCAGAGCCTTGTGGGAGCCACTTGCAAAGGACAATTCTATATTTTCCACAGAGCTCTTAAGAAATCTGTCCTTCAGCGCCTTTGCTAAGGGCCTCTTGGCACACCTCCTTGGTGATGTCTGAAGGTTATTTTTCTACCCACACTGCCATTATTTTGAGCCACACGTTAGCTTGCCATCTAGGTACTATTAATTTCCCTCCAAAACACCATTTTTTAATAAATTAGCCACTCACCTTTGGTGTTTCTTTTTCTTGGTTTTTAAGATAAATAATGGGCTTGGCTACATTCAGGTTTAGCCATTTATTTAGATGACATTTCATGGGACATACTTCTTGCGCACAACCAAGTGAAGTCTAACAAGAAATCATGTTTGTACCTGGCCCTGTGAGTTCTTTATGCTGGGAAATGGCACCCTGGATCACGAGGGAACATTCATATGAATGTTATTATAAATGGCAGCAGGGCCCTAGCTTTAGCATTTCAGCATCGGAACTAATCTCAGACATGCCACATGTCAAAGGAACTAAACATATACTTGTCGAGTGTTAAGTATTAATGGGCTGCCAGGGTGGAGCGGGGGGAGGTATTCCTGCCAGTGCAGTAGGCAAACAAGCAATGGCTGCCTGGGCAGTCTCCCCTAACGCTGAGATGCCTGGATCCTCAGGGTGTGGCAGAGGCCAGAGGAATGACTGAAGGGTGACACAGGTCTGTGCAAACCTTCCCGGAAATGAGAACTCTGCACCCTGAGGCCTATGACACCAGTGTGAAATGTTTTTGATTTGTGGTTTTACGTGTGTGTGCGTGCGTGCGTGTGTGTGTGTGTGTGTGTGTGTGTGTGTGCGCATGCGTGGACATGGAAGCTACAGATGAACCTGAAGTGTGGCTCCACTGTCACCACTTACCCTGTTTTAAAATAGGCTCTCTGGCTGGCTAGACTGGTCTATTTCAGTGTAAGCTGAAATAGACCTGTTCGAAGTTGCTGTTGGCCATAGTCTATCTCACAGCAACAGGAAAACACACTAGCACACGTATGCACTGTCTAATGATCTATCCCTAGAAAGTAAGCAAGAACTAAACTTGGAGCTGGCTAGCTCTCTAATTTGTGTTTCTTATGCATCCCCCCCACGCACGCACGCATGTCTGTCCTCCCTTCGATGCCAACCTTCCTAGCCTAGAGCTTGCAGTTTCCTTGCAATCAAAGATGATGCTTCTGCTCTCTGGAGCCCTCCCAGCACTCAGTGGCTGCTCAACAGTCACCAGGTCAAAAGGTCAGAAGTCCAGCCCAGGCGCAAAGGCAAAGGCTGAGGGTAAAGAACTTAGTGTAGCCATTGATCAGGCCACACCCACTCATAGCAGCCTTTTTCTTACCACTGCTGTAGAGGAAGTGGCAAGCTCTACAGAGAGCTAGTCTGAGAATCTCTAACCCCCTAACAGACTCCCCAGACTGCCCAGATTTCAGGTAATGGCAGACGCCATTCCTGCTTCCCAAGGAAGTTACAGACCTCGGACTACGAGACTCAGGACATCAGAGGGTTAGCAATACAATGGCTGTGTGCTCCTTCTCATTCCCTCCACATCCTCAGTTTTATATTCCTTCCCTGAGTATTATATTCCTCCACATCCTCAGTCTTATATTGACCCCTCCTGCTGCTGCTCTCAGGGACAGCCTGGCTGCAGGGTGCTATGAGCTACTCATCAACCACAGACATAGAACCTTCCCCTTCCTCTAAGACCTGTAAGAAGATACCCCCAACTCCGCCTAACAGATCTCAACTAACCAAAGCCCCCACCATGCTGTCTGCCGAGGGATGTGGGAGCCTGAACTCTCCTTAGAGCCGCTGCCTACCATGTGGCTAGCTGGTTATATGTCCATGACATTAATAACTCCTCTGAAAGGAATGTTCTCTTCATTGTTCTCCTTGAACCTTAAACCTAAAATCTCAGTTTCCAGAGAAGACCCCTAAGAGCATCACAGTGCAGAGCAGTAGAGAGAGAGGTGCCCACTTCACCAACAGCTCTAGACTCAAAGGAGATACCCTGGTGGTTGACTTTAGTTGAGCTCATCTGGGGGCCCCTGCCTCATATTTCTCACCCCACAAACCAACTGCGTACCCTCCCTGCCGCTCCTCTGAAGCACCCCATGAGCAATAGACAGTGCAAGCCTTAGAAACTGAAGGTCAAGATTGGCAACTCTGCTAAGGAAATGAAAGAAAATGCATTTCACAGCCTAACATAAAGATAGGTAAATATTACATAATTTACAAAATATGTAACATTTGTATTACCATTTATTAATTATACAGAATGGGTTTATTATGAAATTTCCATATACATATATATATAATGTTGTTTGATCATATGCACCCCCATTACCCTGTCTTATCACCCTTTCCCATGGATCCTCTTCCTCTTACCAACTATTTTCCCCTTCAACTTCTGGGGGTGTTTGGGGAGAAGGAGGGGGATTTGGTGAGTTTAATTAGGCTTAAAAATATACATAAAGGGTTTTTTTTATAGGAGCATGGGCAACTTACCAGTGGCTAGACCATGAAGAAACATGTCTCCTCCTCCCCTAGCAACTGTCAACTATTGATCCTCAGGGAATGATGGGCCCATAGGCCCCTCCTCTCAGCCAGCATGTTTTGTTTGCCTTGAGTGTATCTGGGTTCCAAAATAGGATTTTCACAAGAATTCTATGATCATATATACAAATACCTGTCACTTAACAAAAACTAAAGAATTACTGTAGCTAATAAGATTAATACAGTCAGCCATCCATCTAATATCACTGCAAGGTGAGACAATGTACTCCTGAACAGTGGTAGAAACTGAGGCAGAGAGTGAGCAAGCAGACAGAAGAGTACAAAAGGCATCCCGTTTCCAAGTCTCCCCACACAAAGCAGCAGAACTCACTGGACCCTCCTCCAGCCACAGGCTCTGTGCTAAGCTGAATATAATTACAAACATGTTACACAGCCACGTGAGGACTGATGAGCCTACTGCACGCAAAATGCTTCGAGTGCCCTGAAGACAAGCGCAATATAAATCCAGAATGTCATTGAACATTCTCATTGTTATCATGAACATGAGCAAAATGGGGAGAACACAATCACGGCGCCTCAAGTTTCAATGGGTGTCGGAAATGTGGATCGTGAGACACAACTGGTTTCCACAGTGCCTCCGTCTTGACGGACGAGCAAGACGTAAGTGATGTCTGAGCCATCAACTGTTTATTTTGTGATGAAGCTCAGCTTTCCCTCCTCGGGGCAGGGACTTTTGTGTTTTGTGAAACAAAGCTAGGTTTGTTTGATAGTCTTTTGAAAATTTATTTTGACATATCGATTTCCATAGCCAATAATGGTTGGGCCTTACAGGTGTATGAAGAAAACATCACCAAGTGCATTCATCAAAAGCTCCCTCCCAGGGTGGGGGTGGGGCCGCTCTAGCACAAAAACCTCAGAACTTTTGTGCCTAACCTCTCCACCTGGGATAAGCTCACTGCACTCACGTGTGTGTGTGTGCGCGCACGTGCGTGCATGTGACTAAACACACACATACATGTGGAAATAAGAGGTTGACCTCAACAGTCTTCCACAATCACTCACTGTATTATATTTTTTCTTTTATTAAAATATATTTTTTTCATACAATATATTCTGGTTATGTTTTCTCCTCCCCCAACTTCTCCCAGTTCCTTCCCATCCCCCATCCAGATCCATACTCTTTCTGTCTCTTGTTAGAAAATAAACAGACATATAAGAAAAGGATCCAAAGAAAAAGCACAAGAAATACATAAATGCAGAGACACACACACATTCACACATACAGGAATCCCATAAAAATACAAAACCAGAAGCTATACTATGTATACAACGGACCTGTAAGGTTTTAAAAAAATGCCCTAACACAAACATTATTAGACAAAGAACCTCCAAAATGCCATTGAGTTCCTTTTGTGTTGGCCATCTCCTGCTACACATAGGGTCTACCATTAAGAGTGGTTTGTTTCCCACCATCTTATTTTTAAGTCTCTCACTGAACAATTTGGCTAGACTGGCTAACAGTGAGTTCCAGTGATACACCGATCTCTGCCTCCCCAGGACTGGGATAATATATGCACACCACTGCATCAAGTTTTGTATGTGGGTGCTGGAGATCTGAACTCAGGTCCTTACCCCTTCACCAACTGAGCAATCTCCCCAGCCCTGGAACACCTCTCCTGGGCTATCATTTGCACTTGTCTAAAAGGATCTTCAAACCTGCTTATACTGCACACACAGCAACGAAGTGCCTATGTCTACACATCTTTATAACGTCAAGGGGCCGTCACAGGTGTCCACCCTAGAGGGTGCCTAAACCAAGAACCCAAACTCCCTTTTTGCATCATTTCTATGGAGACTTCTCAAATCTCTCAACTCTTCTTTCACTAAAGGAAATCAACTATGATCTGCTCAAAACGATAAAAGCCAGAGGCCTAGAAAGTTCTATAACCAAGTTCTCCTATCTCTTCTGGCAGAACTCTTTCCACGGTACTACAAGGCAATTATAAACACCTGGCTTTTGCTGAGGCTTTTCTACATGCTAAGCTCAGCACTGGGTTCTACATGCTTCCTGTTGAAGGTCAAACCAGTCTTTTACGTTGGCTCTGTCTAGCGTGGAGATGATGAAACTGAGAATCTGAACTGATGAGGAACTGATCCTGCATATTCCTGCAAGATGTGGAGAGGGGATTAGAACATAGGGGCCTTCTTGGATTCTGTTCTACCAGGCCTCCCTGTAGGTCAGGAGATTGTGTGCATACGTTTATACCCTATGGCAAGCCCTTGTTACCTGTAGCAGCCTAAAAATCTTCCCTCAAGGGCTGTGGATGCTGCTCAGTTGGAAGCAGGCCTGCCTGATATGCACAAGGCCCTGGGTTCCAGAACTGAATAAACTATAATCCCTGCACTCAGGAGACAGAGGCTGGAAGATCTGAAGATCAAGGTCATCCTTGACGACACAGCTGAGGCTGGGATACATGAAGCCATGTCTCAAAAAAACTTAATTAATTAAAATAACTTCTAGGTGGGTGAGATGGCTCAGTAGATAAACCTGATAACCTAAGTCCAATCATTAGAACTCACATGGTGGAGAGAAAAATGTTCTCTGGCCTCTGCTCACATGCCAAGGTGCACTCATATGCGTGTACATGTATGCACAAGCACATACACTAAAATAAAATATAACCAAAAAATTTTCTCCCAAAACACTTTGTCATAATCCCTAGAAACTGGGAAATGTTACCTAACAAGGAAAAAATATATTGGCAGATGCCATGATGATAAAGATCTGAAGGTAAGAAGGTAATAATGGCTTTCAAGAGTGAACCCGCAGGGCCATCAGATACATTCTTAGAAGATGACATAAAGGGAATTTGATCCACAAAATGTTGCCATCAGCATGATGATGCCATGTGTGGCCTTTGAGAACTTACTACATTGTAAGGGCAAAGCCCATGCACTGGTCACCCCCCCTGCCCCCACTATGGCACTGTCTGAAAATGAACGAATATAAAGCAGAAAGGATTCCTTACAATCACAGCTGGGATGCTAACTATCTGGGACTAACATCGGTTTGCATTGCTGGTAAAGGCTCTCATGATATCCCATCACAGAATCTGGTATTGTAGAGGGAACATGCCCCCAGATGACACAGAGGGGTCAGCCTTGCCCCACTACAACAGCCCACTCTTGTAGAAATTCTTCATCCAAAGAGACTTCCGTGAACACAAGTACACTAAGATCCTCTTCCACAAAGTTCTGCTTACACCAGCACACAGGACACCATGCTTCTGGAACACATAACCCTTCAAGAACACCCTCAAACCATACCCCAAAAACAGCAGCCCTCATAAAAGGCCCCATTTAAAAATAAGGGGGGGCTAGAAAGTATCTTGCCTCCCCTGCCATGTAAGGACTGTATTGGTTACTTTTTTTTTTCATTTCTGTGACCAAATAGCTGACAAAAGCACCTTAATAAAGGAAGGGTTAATTCATCTCTCAGTTGAGAGCATGGTCCATTATGACAGAGACAGCATGGCAGCCGAGTATGAGACAGTTGGTCCATCACACGCCATCAACTGTCAGGAAACAGAGCAAGATGGATGCTGGTGCCCAGCTCATCTTCTCCTTTTAATTCAGTCCAGGACCCCAGCCCTTAGGGTCTCAGACATTTACGGTGGGTCTTTCCCCAGTGTTAACCTAATCTAGAAATTCTCACAAACATGCCACAGGTTTGTCTTCTAGGTCATTCTGGATCCTGTCAAGTTGACAGTCAATATGAACCATGACAAGAACACAGCAAAAAATCATCCATCAGCAACCTGAAAATGGTTCCAAACCTACCAGCACCTTCACCTTGAGCTTCTCAGTTACCCAACTGTGAGCAATATAATCCTGCTGTGTCTAGGGCACAGAGTCTGTGGCATTTTGTGGTAGCAGCTCAGATGGAATAAGACAGCAGATCTTGTGAAAACAGAGCAGGGTTGTTGCCCCTGGACTCTATCCACCTATAACCAAAGAAAGGCAGCAGCCACAAGAACATGGAAGAGCCAAGGGCCGGGGTCTCTTCTGAAGTCTGCAGAGGTTGGTTGTAAGGTCCCCCTTGCCATCTCGAATTGGGCATAGAGAAGCTGATTTTAGACATCCCTCATTGAGACTGTGCCTGAGTGATTCCAAGCTTTGTGAAGTTAACAAGGCCAACCATTACAACCAGCAACAGCTGTGACTTCTTGGAGAGCCGTTTCAGAGAGCAACCCCTTTCTCTCTCAGCTTGCAAGGATAACCGAAGACAATACCCACCCTAGCTGTCAGAGCTGATGCAGCCTCGCTATATAAAAATAAAATTCTAGTCAAATTTCAACACGACATTGAACAAAATATTCCACCAATTACTCTTTTTCATGCTTAAGGAAGTCTGATTTCTAGAAAGTAATAAATATGTCATCCCCTTTAAGAACATTTTTTTTTTCAGATAGACTGACTGCTAACTCAGTATGCAGGAAAACCCTGGACTTCTGGTCCTTCCATCTATCTCCTGAGTGTGGAATCATAGGTGTGTGGCACTATACCTGGTTTAGGTGTGCTACCCATCAAGTCAAAGGCGTTGCACCCAGCCTGAGATTCTGAGTCTAAAACAAATCAGCCCTGCCCAATACCATATCAGGATGTAACTGGAAAATCCCTAAGGTAAGGCTACTAGCTGGAAGCCCTCCATGCACCTGACCTGAGGCACAGTTAAGGACTTTTGTTTTTCAGGTCAATGGTCAAACTCAAACTGATTCTGCGGTGAGGACAGCCACATTCTGACATCATCAGTGACCTGAGTCAGGTCCCAGGCAGGCACACCCTGCAGATTTGGTATTAACCAGCTCTTGGCAGCACCATTCAGAAACTGGGGTGCTCTGCTCCTGGTTTCTCTGGAGGCTCTCTAAAATTTTTGGCCTGGGGCCAGTCCTCTCCTCTCTCGTACCTCCCTGTGTCCCATCCCCATTGAAACCATCTGCTCCTGACATGCCACCTTCCATATTCCTCTGACTTATGTTGTATTACCCTGCGATGCTTTTCTCTTAATGCCTTCCCTGCCCCCATCATGGGCCCCTTTCTAGTTATATGGCCTCTATACCCACTCTCACATAAATACATATATATGAATATTAAAAGCTAGCATCTGCATAGGAGAGAATACATGATGCTTGTCTTTCTGAGCCTAGGTAATCTGGTGTGGTCCTTTCCAGTGCCCACCCATTTTTCCATAAATTTCTTGATTTCACTTTTGTTTATGCCTTAGTAGTCTATTGTGTGCATAGAACACATTTTCACCATCTATTCACTAGTTAATGGCCATCTATGCTTGTGTCCCCCTATACTAACCTCTGACAAAGGTAACCCAGGCCTCACCATGAGGAAAACAGAAGGACAGAAAGATACCCACTTTAAAGTCAGTTAGGTGGGGCCTGCATACAAAGCCTAACCCAAGAGTTGTTATGGACACTGTGAGCTGTAACCTAACTTGATACGTAAATCAGCTGTAACCTACCCTTGTCACAAGCAGCTGAGCTTCACCCAAGTACAGTAGATGAATTTCCACCAAGCCCAGGCAGTCCAATTGTTCAGCCGCAGTCTAAAGCACACAAATGTCAACTTTAGCTGAACAGCCTATCTCGGTGCCTCTCTTCCTCTTTCCATCCCAGCCCACTTCCTGACCTTGGTAGGGGCACAGCATTCTAAACATTAACTGTTCCACCCTGGATCCAGAATCACAAATACAGTAGGCTCAAATCTGCCAGAGAACATATTACAATTCCTCTTTGAAGACCACGCAGAAGGATAGGGGAGGCAGCTCATTCAGCAAAGTGTTTGCAAGCACTAGGGCACTAGAGCCTTCGTTTAAAAAAATATTCTGAGCAAGGTGGTGAAAGATGTTCACTAGGGAAAAGAGACTAAGGTTTCCTGGGGCTCAGCCATTTTTGAACAAGATGGGACTGAGGACAACTTCTAGAACACACACAGAGAGAGAGAGAGAGAGAGAGTGGCCAATGTGTTGTAGAGCCTTTCTTCCTGTATTTAAGCATTAAGACAAAGGACTCACAAGGATTTATTCACAATGCAGATTCTAATTCAACATTTACACCTCCAACAGGTGGCTGATGGTCCATGACCCACACCATGAATGTCAAAGTCCCAGGCAACATCTCTGGAGTAAAGTTCAATTAAGCAATTCAGTCACTGAAAATGCTAGAGCTAAGGATTAGCTGGATTCATAAATAACCACCTCTTCTACTCTTCATCCAAGGCTATTTTTAAGCTTCTAGAATACCTCAATACCTCAATGCCCTATTAAGAGGAATATTGTGCTCCTTGAAATAGGAACACTAGCTCCTCATTCTCCACCATCAAAAGGATATCACGCACACTAAAATTCCCCTTCATATTTGGTGAATGCACTTTGCAACAAAACAGAAAGATCTGTGGGACTATCAGAGAAGGCGAAGCCACACTTGGTGGGCTTCCCAAAGGAGGCGAGTTTGCAAGAGATTCGGTGATAGGAAAACCCCAGGCTCAGGAAAGAGCTCAGCCTGTCTCCTCTAGAATCCTCCATTATCATCTCGACTTCAACCTTCAGTCACCAACACGACCCATTTGTCACCTCTGTCATGACTATCTTGAACTTGAGAAACACTGACACCCCATCAGCTGTCTTTTAAATAGAGAAAGCATGCAGCTGCCATCTCAATGTGATATTTAGTTTTCTGGTGTAGGAGGGTCATCTGTCTATGTGTTACTTTCATTGGCTAATAAAGAAAC
>LOJH01054684.1:0-11986 GCA_001685095.1 Ellobius talpinus
GATGGAGGGGGGAGGACCTTGGACTTCCCACAGGGCAGGGAAACCTGACTGCTCCTTGGACTGGAGAGGGAGGGGGATGGGGAGCAGGGGGAGCGTGAGGGAAATGGGAGGAGGGGAGGAGGTGGAAATTTTTTAGTAAAAAAAAAGAAAAGAAAAATTCATAGTTTTAATGTCTAAGAAACAGTTGGCTTCATAAAGAGCATCAATAAAATCCTATCACATGAAGAATAGTATAAATGATGGGGTGACTAACATAACACAAACACATATAGTACACAACATTAATATCTAAATACTTGACTCATTGTTATTTTCAAGATGTATTGCAAATCTCCCCAAACTTCTTAAGAGCAGAATCATTGTTATCTATATTGTGTGAAATTTACATTGAATATTTACGTATGTGGGACTCCACATACACTAGTAATGTCTTAAAATATGCTCTAAGGGATTTTTCTCAGAAATATCTTTCACTCAACTACAAATACGTTTTTGGTTGCTTTAAATAAAAGAACTCAAGAAGTTAGACATAAAAGTTTCAAATAATCCAATTAAAAAATGAGGTACAGATCTAAACAAAAAACTCTCAACATTAGAATCTCAAATTGTCTATATTGCTTTCTTAAATATAGTTAAGACATTTTCCTTCAAGGTCCATATGAGACATTAAATTCTATACTAAAATAACATAAATTAATTAACTTGAATGCTACAAATCAATTTTCCAGCCATTCTGAATCAGTAATTTGTGCACAGATTATCATCACTGCAGGATCTAGTGAATACTCTCTTCACTTAACAAAACAGTGACCGACCTCTTCAGGTGCCATCCCACGGTGAAGACACAACTGGCAATATTGCATCTTTTTTTCCATAAAGTTCCTAACGCTATCATGTGGACCCCACAGTCATGATGTCATCTAATTATAATTACCTTAATTATGTTCCCTCTCTAAAGACAATAACACTTTCTTTTAGGAGCGAAATACACTTACTTCTATTGGAATGTAGTCAGTCCACAGGAAGACTCACAAAAGTCTTGAGAGTTTATATAATATTATGTAGTATTTGAAGTTATTGTGAGCTTACCATGTGGTCCTGATGTAGTGCTATGGATTTATTTATATGAAGTAGCTCATTCTACATGGAGGAGTCTAGCTCTAGACTTAAAGGAGAGTTTTTGTCCATCATTTTCTTTATAATATCAGATAAACATAGAAGAAATTTGAAATGACAATTAATAGACACATTAAAGTAAGTGAGAAAGAAAATCATCATGTATATGATGTTTTCTCAATGTTAGACTACCATTTTGTCTCTTATAATTCTAATGTCAATAGTGATACACAGATTTTGAAGAAGTTTTAAATACTCTGCTAACAGGTAGTTGGATCTGGAGATCAGGCTACAAAATATAAGTGTGTCACAAATACCATTAAATAATGAAAATGCAGTTGAATAATAAATAACTAATCAGCATAAAATTATACATGAAAATTATGAACCATTATGCAATGTTGTAAATATGAAATGCCAGGTCTTCAATTTCACTAAAGGAATCCTTTGCTAAATCTATGGACAATAATCACCTAAATGATTAGTCAATATATTAATATGAATAAAAGAATTTTTCACCCAAGTATAAAAAAGAACTTCTATCATCACTGTAGCAGATAAAAAAGTCTTAACGTTTTTTATATAAGTATTACTTCTAGGATTTCTAACAGGAGATACAATTAAGAGGTTGGCGCGCTTTTTCTCATATACTAATGTTCTCTCAATCTCTGAAGAGATCTGTCAGTGTGCTGAGAAGCAACTGCTTCTTAAACTCTGAAATAGTGACAATTCTAATTAAGTACTGAATGTACAGTTGTGTGGAGTGTTGAATTTAATACCCAAGGCAGTGTGGCATTTTAGCTCCAGGCCTTCTCCTATAATGTATTTGGCACTATCACAAAATGTGATGTCCCAACATCAGTGTTCTCATAGTTTCATCTCTATGGAAGACACTGCCATTTATAATTAGTAGAATGTAGCAATTATAGTGATTAAAATTGCAGTTTCTACAAGCATCCCCTCTTGTTTTTAATTAGTAGAAATTCCAGTGTTTCTCTTTGGTGTAGGTAAGAAAGCTGAGACACTAACTCATAGCCATTCCTGGGATGTCCCTTGCCTCATGCTGGGTGTCAGATTGAAAACTACAACCATCAAATAAGGAAAATATTAACATGAGAGTACAAGACACCTGTCAGGAGACAGAACTATCACCTTTCAACTTCCTTGTTACAATAGTATCTGAAAGAAATCAGGGTGTGATTTAGAGAGAAAGAATTTTTATAGAAGTCTCTACTTTCAAAAAGGCAGGTCAGCATAAATGCATTTTTCATAATGTGAATCATGATCCTCCTTATGTTATGCTCTGAGTGCTGTTTGAAGGAAATGAGGACCAAATCATGTTCTCTTTTCATTAAATAAGACATGTGATGAACCTAAACTTTGAGTCTTCTTTAGAATAATTTTTTCTACACATTTTTACTTACAGAGTTGATAATGTAAATGACTTATAATTGAAGGTAATTTAAAATTAACTCAAGGATTTGAAAACCAGACTGTATTTGTGAAATGGATTTTTGGATTATTCCCATACAGAGATTGTTATTTTGTACTAATGTAAAAGTCCCGAGCTCTGGGTTACAACATCAATCTTCCATTTCCCAGCTCTGCAGTACTCATCTATAGGGAGTAGTATAATGTCTATAATATAAATATTCATTTCCACATTATCTGCTTTTTAGTACAACCATGGAGCTGTATGTATACCTATTGAGATCATGTAGTCAGATAATATTGGCAAAAGAACACACTGATAGAAAACATCTTAATGATTCAGCATCAACTTTTATCCCCCCGCTTATGATGTTTTAGCATACTAAAGAAGAAATACTTTATGCTTGTGTGTATAATTTTCTCCCTTAGTCTACCCTGGAGGACTAAAACTTCAACTATGTATGAGCAAACAAGCTGAGGTCATCAAGGATAAACTACAGACAGCATATCCACTCTTAGAGACTGAGAAGAAAATTAATAAATCAGGAAAATGTGAGGAAAGTGATGGCCAAAATATAAAAGTTGGTAGGGTTTTGGCTACAATAACAATCAGAATATACAGGCTCAGAAGTGATGTGAAGCAGTAAAGATCACTGGTCTTTCTGTAGAGAGCTGAAGTGACTAAAAAATAAGACTCAGCAAGGACATTTGGTTGGTAAGGAATGTGGGGCAAAGAAACTGCTAAGTTCCTTCTCAGGGGAATGTCTACAGATTAGTTTTGCTGCCTAACATCCTGTCCACCCATTCATGGAATTTATTTCCAGACAAAATCATGTGCTTTGTTTGGTCTTTTCAAGTGTAACACAATGTACATTCAGATAGCAGGGATTTCTTTGGCGATGTTTTTTACCTCACAGACCCATGTATTCCATGAGAATGAAGGGCTCCAAATTAATAGCCACTGGTTAATTTATTCTTCCCATACATTTTTGTGCAATAATTTCCTAGATAATGCTGATATTAAAATACAGCAATCAGGCAGACCCCCAGTGGATGCTGAAGGACCTACTCAAGAGAAGAAAAAGAGGAGAAACAAGAGTACATATACAGAGAAAGACCCTGTGCCTGTTTTCTATACATAGGCAAGCACTCTGAAGCAAACCACTCAGGGAAAAAGGACAAGAATCATGCATATACTGGGTGAGGCATCTCAAACAGCACAACTAACAGCCAAACTCTTCAGCCAAAAGTAAGGCTATTTCGAAACACAGACCTCCATCCCAACACCTACCATGTTAGCAATAGGAGCAAACAAAAAACACAAGGTATTTGAAGCGTAGACTAGAGGTATGAATAGAGGAACAAAATAAACAGGATTCTGCAGAAGCAACGATAAGGATGACTAGTTGGGAAGGTATAATGAATATTTATATTATTACTAACTTGGTTTTAAAGCAGCATGGTGTTACCTTCCAACTAGAGTTCGCTGAATGGAAGAATGAAATAAACAAGTGCATGTTTACAAGTCAAGGACGCTAGAGAAAAGCAAAGTGCATTCATCTCTCAAGGGAATCACAGCTACATTTGGTTAATCACATGGAATGACAGAAAAAATATTCTGAATACAGAATTTTATACATAGTCAAATTTAATCCATTAAAAAGCAATTTAAAAGTTAATTTCAAATTATAGATAGATATACATAGATGTTAGATAGATGATAGATAGATAGATAAATAGATAGATAAATAAATAGATAGAAGATGGATGGATAGATCACCTGAAACACAAAACTTTTTTTTAAAGCAGGGTTTCTTCCATAAAATTAGAAATCAACGCTGAGAAAAAGAGACATTATGGCAGGAATGCAGGCATTCAAACATGCAAGAATGTAAGGTACACCTGCCTCCTGTGACAATTGTAAATCAGAGCCTAAATCAGCAGTTAGTACCTTCGTATATAACATTTCCCACATGGTTCCTCAGCTCTCCTTTTCACACTTGAGATGTAACCCATCCATTTCTGTTAGTCATCAGATCCGTGTGGCTTTGCCAAGATACAACCTATGAACTGAAGATTTTCCTCATTAAAAGTAATTGATGATCAACGTTTCAGATATTGATCCAAAATATTTTCAAAAGTATTGTGTCATTTTGAAAAATATGATGTTACAGAGTGAATGAGACCAAGTTTGAATAAGGATTCTAAGTTCAAAGTGCTTTATGTCATTCAAGACTGCCTCTCTGCCCATGGAAACTGTGATTTTAAATGGGGTTTATTAGCATCTTTAATCATGTTTGCATGTTCGCATGGTGCTATAAACCACCTATTTGCAAACAGTAAGGTCAACGAGTAACTCTTTTAATTTAGTTTCTATATGTGTAGTTGTAGTTCTTGAGGTTATCTGAGAACTCATTCTGTAACTTAGGCTTGCCTTGAACTCAGCAGGTTGGCCTCAGCCTCCAGGGTTGGTGTTAGCCACAGGAATTTATTGCTGTCTGTTTCTGGGGGCTGTGTAGACTGCGATTCAGAATCTAACATCTGTGATATCGGAAATGCTGCCATGGTAAATGGAAGATAAAAGGAGCGAAAGAGGTTTTATTCCTCATTTCTTCCCAAAGCAAAAGCAGTTAAAGTTCTTCTTGATAGTTCATTAAATGAGCTGTTTATGTCAGATAATATATGTGTCTAAAAAAGGATTACTTATAGTTGTTGTACATTTTCTTTGTTTATGGGGATTGAAACAGCATGCACACTTACAACAATAATCAAATATTTTTAAATCAAGTAGCTTAATAATTGTGAAAATAAGGCCATCTTATTTCCTTAAAAAGTTGTGTTTTCTTCTATTCACTGTTTAAATAAGCTTTTTAATAACGTAGTAAGAGCTTTTAGGTCAAGACAAAAATCAGGTTCAAAAAGCATAAAATGAATAAGATATATTCAAAGTGTTATGGTCATATCCAATTCCCACGGAATGAGATTTTAAAAAGCATGGGCTGGGAGTATAAAATTAGCATTTTGATCACTCATTTTCTACAAGTTGTTTGAATCACTACAATATATGTCTCAAAGTTTTTCTTTTAGGATGTCATGTATATTAAAATAAAACTTTAAATGTCACCGGGAAAGAGAAGGAAAAAGTTCACTGATAGATGCCCATTTTATCATTAGATGATTTTTGAAGTTCAGCAGGAATATTAAATATAACATATATTAGTATTAAATAAGTTTTTCTTATATAATCTAAAGAGAAGCAATTAAACACAACTTAAAATAGGTAAACACTATGAGAACATTTCAAGAAATCGACTATTATTATAGGACTTCGTCGAATTAAATAGGTTAAAAGAGACAGCTTCATTCTTAAGGTTCTGCGTTGAATAATGAATGGTGATGAGAATCTTCACAACTATAACACTGCCCCCTGCCTCAGGAATTATCACCAAAATTGGGGGTGAAAAGATTGCAAAAATGGAAGGAGGGGAGTCATGTCTGAAATGTCTTTGCTGCACGTGACACGGAAGTGACAATGATGAACTCACAGAATAGCTATCTGCTTATGCTTTGCCTGAAATAAAGGGAGGAAAGTAGGAGAGAGAAGAGTGGAACCAAAGAGGTCAATAATAGTAGGAGGAACTGTAAGAGGGTAGGATATGGATGTTGCAATTACAACAAATCCTGTGGGTGCACAAAACCCACAGAAAGAACAAATTTTAGGTTATCCCACATTTTAACAATTTCTCTGGATTGTCTAACTAATTTAGTCTGGTTTATTAAAATATAAACCTCTCTTTATTCTGCAAGCTCAGACAAAGGAGTCTGCTCTTCATACCTGACGTTCTTAACATGAAGACAGCATGCAAACTCTGGAGAAACACGTCCTTGCTTCTTTTCAGGAGCAAATATTCTACAAATCTTCATCCTCTTTTGGTCCTTTATATAAGTTTGTTTCTTGTCAGCAGCTTTCCACAATTGCAAGAAAAAAACAGGTTGTCTTTTTCTCTTGAGTTTGCTATTCGTCCTGAAGTTCTCCTTAGGTGAATTAGCAACTTGTCATTGGGTATCACCCCGGGGTTCCATGTTTATATGCCATTGTACATGGTACGTTAATGCAAATCTCTTGTTGCTTGAATTCTAGACATTAAAACTGGTAAAGTCACAATCTGTTAATGTTTCAAATATTGAAACAGTCTATGAACCTTCTTCAGATACTTACATCATCTCCTAATTTTACTCTGGTTTTAAAAAGTCCCAGAGACATAAATCCTGCCCAACTCACTGGATTTGCAGGCAGGGAACCATTTTTAAAGAGAGTATAATTTATAATATGTGAATTCTCAGCTACATGCACTTTGATTTCATCTTGAGAAAATAATTGAATAAAGTCCATTTAAATTTCAATCCCTAACTATGAATAAACATGCATGCAAATAATAAGAAATGGAAAAAAAATTGACTAACTTGAAATACAATTTTTATACAGCTGATCAAGTGTTTCCCATGCAGTTATGTAAATACCAGCAAGTGTATGTAAAAATACTAGTAGATGAACATTTCCTTTAAAGTGTTACCTTCTCACTTTTTCTTTCAGTATGAAATAAATAGGATTTTTTTATAAATATCAATCAAATATCAATAAACAAAACAATAAAATTGAGGGAAAATCCTTATCTTAAAAATTATGATATGGTTGTATTTTAATTATATTTCCTACTAAGTAGTGGCTTTTATCCCCCAACATACACTATGTATTTCTAACACATGGAATTTAATAGGGATAATTGGTTACACAGACAGTAGTGATCAAAGCACTAAGTAAGTGGAAGAAACTGCAGCTTAACAGCATCAGGAGACAGCTACAATCACTGGACTGGTGAAATTCAAGGAAGCACGAGTTTTGTCTACTGGATCTAGTTTGCAAGAAGGAAGAATCTCAGACATGATATGATGAATAAGTTTTATCTTCTAGCACTCTAAAACAACCAGCAAAGGCAGCCTGGTGGCATGACCTGTTTAATGTCAGGGAGGTAAAAGGAATGGCTTGCCTAGTGTATTTGCATGGCGCGCAGAGGGGTACTTGCCCTGTACTTTTTCCTGTATTTATTTGAAGTACACCTTTCATAAAGCCTCTTCAGCTTCTCTGGTGAAGGCCAGCTTACTGCTTGTGCTGAATCGGCTTTCACTACTAGAAAGATCTTGCATTCCAAGGTTACACATCTTTAAGTCAGTCCTGCACAATTGTGCATAGTCCCAGTTCTAGGGTGCCAACTTCTGCGTGCACGTGTGTATGTGTGTTAGTGGGAAGCCTGTCTCTAGATGCCTTCTACAACAGATGGTGGGTTTCTGAACTCCCAGATTTATGAAACAGATAACAGGGAAAGAAATAAGGGTGAGAAGCAATACGTACATGGCTCAAAAAATAACCCATGAACATTCATAGTGCATAAATGACTCACATACATACATCAAAAGCTTCACTCTTCATACACTCAGGCATGAAGTTGAAATAGCTGGAAAAATTGCCTAAGAAGTGATGAAGAAATTTTTTATGTGAATTTTCTCTTTCTTACTCTCTATCCCTACTCCCTCCCTCCCTCCCTCTCCCCCTCTCTCTTTCTCTCTCTCTCTCTCTGTGTGTGTTCACACATGAGTCTGTGTATTATGTCTTATGCAAGCACAATAATTTGGGGTGTATACTCACAGAAACATGCATGTAGAGGCACAGAGTGTTTTGCTACATCACTAATTTATTGCCTTCAGAAAGGGTGTCATACTGAGCCAAAAGTGTTCTGTTTCCACCAAACTGGCTAAGCAAGAAGTTCTCAGAATGTGCCAGTTTCTAGCACTCAAATACTAGGATTGTACATGCCCTTAGAGACATATTTAGCATTTTATGTGTGTAAAAAGGATTTGAACTCAGGCCCTTAATTTTTTGAGTAGCAGGAAGTTTTACCCACTAACCCATATCCTCAGACACTCCATAAATAATTCTTAATGATTTCTTATTATAGAGACTACATATATTTTAATATATAATATATAGATTATAAAAATAAAACTACATATTTCTTGTCTATAATAATCCTTTTTTTTGAGACAGGGTTTCACTGTAGCTTTGGCGCCTGTCCTGGAGCCAGCTCTTGTATACCAGGCTGGCCTCAAACTCACAGAGATCTGCCTGCCTCTGTCTCCCGAGTGCTGAAATTAACAGCCTGTGCCACTATCACCCGACTATTGTTCATAATAATCTTATAATATTATTAGAGCTCAATTTTCTTAACACTGAGTTGTGTATGACTTATATCTTCTATAACACTAGAAAAAAAATGAAAGGAAAAAAATTAAAATAACTCTTTTAAATAGTTTTTGGCTTTTAAATTTGTATTTTCTTTATGTTATTTTAATTCAGGAAGTCAAGAATGTAGTTTTTCTTTTTTAGTAATTCTTAAAACTTTGAGTAGTTTCAGGCTAAATATTTTCTGTGTAAATATGTTTGCATATATTCCAAATGAACTGGTCTTTAAAGGAATCTCTTGCAGTCTTGTTGTAGTAATTTTTCAAGTATTTCTCTTGAAAAAGTATCAAGTTGTGAGTGTTAGGCAACCAATTCTACTAAATTAAGGACCAACTAAATTGTTTATTCTGATGGGAAGTTGTCAAATTATGAAGTGTTTCTCTTCCTACTGCCTTCAAAATCAGTGTGATACTGCAATATTCCTAACAAGCAACTTTTCAACACATTAGCAGTGTAAGTAAAAGTAAAAAAGATTTTTATAAATATTCTAAACAGCTTGGCACCATTACTGGGGAAAAAAATACACAGCATTACCGATCCTGAGATTCTGCTGCCCTCTTCTGATGAACAAATTCATGAAGAAAGCAACGTTTCATAACAGTCAAAGGACAGGTGCCACTGCAGATTTTGCTTGGGTTTGGGGATAGTAAGTTGGAGGAAACGTGGAACCAGGCAATGCTGGTAACACACTGGAGACCCTCAGTGCACTATAGTCTCAAGCATCTTTCTTGTATGGTCTCTCCTGTGCTTCATTGTCATTTTCAGACAATAGAGCTAATATTCCCTGTGATATACACAATGCAATTAATTGGAAACACATACCCAGCCTTCCTCTTGAACTGGTAAATTTAAATGTTGAAACAGAATGATCTGCAACTCTACCTTATTAAAGAATTTATCAGTTGAGTTTTAGTCTCTAAGGCATGAGGCTCATCAGCTATACTTAACATCAGTTCACTGACTGCAATTTAAACAAAACTACCTTTATAATGTGCTCCTGTTCATTAGTTCTTTCTCACATTTCTTTTTCCTTGTGTCTGAGGCATAATTTTCCTAAAAACTAAAGCTGCCCTTCACCTTGTGATGCTCCTGCCTCGGTCTGCTACCACAGAGAACTGGAAAGGCACACTGCCGTAAGGAGTACTTATGATCTCTCAGTATCAGCGAATGATAGAAGGGAGAGTGATGTGCCATCTCGCCTTTCCAATAATCGAGTTACCATGGAGGCCATGGCTCTGTCAGGAGTTTTCTCTGCAATTCTGGTCACACTTGAAGATTTCAAAGTGAGTTTAATGTGTTCCTGATTATCATATCCAGAAATCATAGCCAAATTCAAAGCCTCAGATGATGAAATGATTTCTCTATTTTCCTTCTGTATTTTGTCCTATTTCAGCAATGTCTCAAGTAAGAACTAGCATTTAGAAGGGATTGAAGAGGTTATATGGCACACCTTAGACACAGACAATGATAAAGTTGATGAAGCACATAATATCTCTTTTAAAAAGTAATTTCTAACCTTTATTATGAAATCACAGTTGCCAAGAAACAAGATATGGCATCAGTCAAGATGCCCATTAACAAAGTAATAGTAAAGGAAAGTGGAGAATCATTATAAGATGGGACTTTATTCAGCTGCAAAGATCGTATTCACACGATTGCAGTTTGGTGGTTGGGTGGGAGATAAGCATGTTGAGAGAATAAGACAAACTATGGTGCACAAATATGCAGCATTTCTCTCACAGGCAGGACCTAGGGTTACAAATATGTGTGTAGAAGCACAGAGAGAGGGAGTGAGGGAAGGACGAAAGGAAGGAGCAAGGAAGGTTAAAAAGGGGGAGAGAAGAAAGGGAGGAGGGTTGATGGGCTCACTGTGTCTTCTCTGTCCTAACAATTTCATAAGTGATCAATGAAATACATACTCTCAGATCTTTGACTTACTTCCACTTGGTTTGTGACTTACTAAATTATCCATGGAATTCCTGAAAATAACCTATATCTGTTAGTTATAATATATAATAACATAATTAATAATTCCCAGGCTTAAAAATGACCAAAAGTTTGTTTGCAATGATTAAAATGTTAGTTATTTGATTAGTTTATTACTGAAAATTACATACCCTGGCTGTGAGATATGATATCTGTCCAATTAAGAAAACGCTTGATAGTGCAAATTAGTAAACCATCCACATTGCAGTAATAAGCTTTACAAAATTAGACTGAAATTCAGACAAAGGAAATGGCAGGATATCTATAATATCCTGTGATTAGAGCTGAAATGCATTTCTTTGGGAAGTCTATTGCCAGTAGATTAAATTTTTTAATGTTTACTCATTATAATATAAACTTGTTCAAACATTAGAAAATGAGGCTGAGCCCTCTCAACAGAAAATGATAAACTTATGCAAATCAGTCACATCTTATTATAACAGACTGAATTGTTTATTAAGAACTAAAAGCCTTAGCTCTATCAGTGTTCACAGAGTGGTACCACTTTAGAGAGAAGACAGCTAACTAAAAGTTCTAAATACACAAACACGTTACCACTGAATGGTCTTATTTTATATGTACTTTCTATCTGTATAAATTGCCTTCATTAGAATCAGTTCTGCACAAGTAGACACTGCAAAGTTGATGACACCTTAATCTTATTACCAAAGACATATCAAGCTTTTATGTTTTCTTGGATATGTGTGCTTAGCATTTTGAGCAGAACGCTAAATCATATTGCAGCTGATTATCATTATTTTTTTTAATTTCTAACTGAACTTACAGCTCTCTAAGGACAAAGTCAGTGCATTACTTATTTTAGTTTTTCAAACTCTGGACAGATATGTCTGAGGTATTATGGGTAGTAAAGAAAAACTGAGTACATACCATATTCATCTTTTTGGGTCTGGGTTAACTCACTCAGTAAAGTGTTTTCTATTTCCATCCATTTGCATGCAAAACTCAAGATGTCATTTTGTTTTTTTTTTACCTCTGAGTAAAACTTTAAAGTGTATATGTGCCACACCTTCTTTATCCATTCTTCTATTGAGGAAACAAACCTAGGTTGTTTCCAGGTTCTGGCTATTACAAATAGTGCTGCATAGCCACACTGATGAATATCTTGCATATCACCATAGAACCTTCATCTGACGA